>CM040240.1:80122508-80155571 GCA_022545495.1 Chrysanthemum lavandulifolium
TTTCCAAGTTATGCGTAAATATATCCGAAGATGGGGTATGCGTAAAAAGAGGTTTTGACATGTTGACTTTTCCGACCATCTTTCGGACCAAATTCATTCGACTGTAACAAACCGAAATTTCTTGCGGATGGACAATACGTATAACCCAGTTTGACCACAAGAAATAGACCATATTGACCACGAATATTCACGGATTTGCTATCAAAAAGTCATATAAAAGTTTAGAATCTGTTTGGACAAAAAAAATGACACAAGACAGATAAAAATCTTGAATAACCTAAAGGAGTTTTTGACCAAAAGAAATACATAAAAAAACTTGTAAAAAATCTGTTACTAAGAAAAAGAATATGAAAGGTTAAAACTTTGTTAACAACAGATTTTGAAACAAGATGTTGACAAGATAACATCACCGAAATCAACCACAAATAAAACCGACCTTGCTCTTGATACCAATGTTAGGATCGTATATATGGGTGATATGGTGATTCGGGAGAATCTAGGAAGATGGAAGAAGACCATCTTCAAGTTAGTGAGAGAAAGTATGAAGAGAAAGGAGAAACTATGTGTTTTATTATTAGGAAGGTGAAAATTACACTAAAACTCACCCTCCTAGGAAAGTCTAGGAGGGTATTTATAACTAAACACTTACAACTATGGCTATATGGCATAATAAGCCCATGTGTATTAGCTAACAAGGATAGAAAATGTAATCCCGTCAATGTCGTTCCATTTACGAGTTAGGAGCGATTCCAACAGCTGCCTAGCGCAGTTGGCCACCAACTACCGTTAAAGTACGGCCCATACCATGTTCGAACCCCAGCATGGGACTGGTCTTCGTAACATGTAATTTACCGGTGCATACGTCCTTTGTTGGGTATGAAAGCAGGTACCAAAAGGTACACATGCATGAGATGGTCCCGCCAACTATCATTTTTTTTAAAAGGCATGTGATTTAATTAAATAAAAAATACTCAGTTATATATTATTTGAGGTACATGTTTTGGTTTTTAGATGTAAATTGTTTAACGTGTGTATTTTGGTTAAGATTATAGGTTTTAATATTTTGATTTTCAATATTTCGATTAATTAATCATTTATGTGTATTCTAAAAAAGTTCAAATTATATTTTTTTGTGTCACCTAATGATAGAAAAATATCATATGCAAAGTCATGGAAAAGTGTAAGCATGGCTATCGGCGTGGATGTAATCTGTGACGCTATCATAGGCATATAGTTTCAGAATAATTATAATCATCGAATAGTTGAGATTGTAAAGATAAGTACGGTGGACAATATATAGGCATATAGTTAATTACTTAAAGAAGGAAAAGGATGAAAGTATAGGGTTAATTTTCCTTTGTTTTTTTTAAGTCGTATAGACATTGTTTTTAAAGATTGTGTTGCCCATTTATAAACGACAAATAGCGTAGCTCGGATATTCCAATATACTTGAATCGGATAATATTCTCGATGGTTTATACGTAGATTAATTCAAAAATATATAAGGTATTTAATTTTGGTAAAATTTAAAAAAAATTGCGGCTCCAATCGGGTAGAACCGAAATACTCGAACCGGACCCGAGAACCGAACCGGAACCGAACCATACTCTCCGGTCCGGTTCTCCGTTCCTAAAATATTCATATTCGGTTCTCGGTTCTTTCGGTTCCAGGTCGGTTCCGTGCGGTTCTGGAACCGCGCTCACCCCTAGTTTGAAAGAACAATATTTTTGGTTTTTTATATTTTATTAGAAAGCAATTAAAATCTTGAGTTTTTGAGGAGGTGGTTTTAACTAATTAAACTACTATTAAACTAAATGCAATAAAAGTAAATTAAGGAACTAATTCTCACGAGTTTTACTACTCTTTGATTTAACCGGAAATAGATTCTTTCACGGATTTTACTAAATCAACGAAAACCGTAAAGCGTATCACGAAGAAATGACAAGTCTCGAAAGACAAATCGCTGGTGACAAACCGCTTGATTGAAATCATGCGCTTGACAAATCACTTACATCAAATCGCTTTCAACACAAATCGCTTCATTGTCAAATCGCTTAAGTGTCCAAAAGCTTAAGTGTCGAACCGCTTAAAGTGACAAGCCACAACACACAAACCGCTTTGTTAATACAAATATAGTCATTAAGCGTTATTTATATTTTGATCTTTACATAAGTTTTGTTAACGATAAAGTAAATTTAATTTTTATAAAGCTTAAAGCTTGTCAAGTTTAATAGATATTAAAACAAGCTTTTTAAATAATATCTTCATCACTCAAGCATTTACGTTGTGATTAATCATATCTTGATATGACTCTAAACCATAATGTATGATAGGAGTTTTTAGAATGTTTTAGTTTCTTAAAAACTAAACATTACATATGTAATTATAATCATGTGATGCATCATTGAAATCATTAGAAGATTTCACTAGATTCTTTGTCTAGATTTAGGCTCGCATATCTTACACAATCTTGCATAGTATGGTTGACTTTGGCAAGATTTTGAGATCTTATTGTCGGACCTCGTGGCACCATAATTTAACTGCAGGCGGAACCCTTTTAAGGGTTCCGTGGTCCGTGGTAACTAGCTGAGTGTTTGGCTATAAATAGCAAAGCCAAACCAAGTAGTTTTCATCCTTTCTATCATACTCTACATTCCTTCTCTCTAACCTTTCTAACTCGGTTTCATATCATATTAGTGATCTCTTTTATAGCAAAGAAGATCAAGTCACATTCAAGCTTCAACTAGAAGTTGGAAGTCGTGTTAGTTGTTGTTGTATGATCTTGTGTTGATTAATACTTCATTGTTGTACCAAACTATCATAATCTTGTGAGTGTGAGTGGTTAGTATTTTAGTCCTTAAAATACATTGTGTGTGGGAATGGTTGTACCCTTGAAAAGAACTCGACATTTAGCTTAGTGTCGGAAATAGTGTGTGGTGAAGTGTAAAGGTTTCTCCGCGGTGAAAGGAGTTTGTTGACTAGTAAAGTTAAACTCGAGTGTGAGACTGCAGGGAGTGGAGTAGGGCAAGGAAAAAGAGTCCTTCAGAGCCGAACCACTATAAACAACTTGTTGTGGTTTGATTATTTCTTTCCTTATCTACTCTTTATATATTGTTTACATATTTCACTAACATATCTATGATCAATATCAATTGATCTTTCAATAAGTTCAAAACAAAGTTTTTAATCGGTAAACTATTCAACCCCCTTCTAGTTTTCCACAATTGGTACGAGCCTTGTTGCTCAAGAATTTCTAAAATATATTGTATTTTATAAACTTGAAGCGATCCATGGATTACGAAAACTTTAAGGAAGGGCAATCTATACAAAGACCTCCTCTTTGAAACCAATGGATTTATATATTGGAAAAACCGTTTTGAAACATATGTTAAATCAAAAGATAAAGATCTTTGGTTTGTTATTGTTAAAGGGATTTTAGTCCTACAACAAAATATATTTACGTTGATGAACAAAAGAAATTATTTTCTAAAAATAATGAAGCTAAAATGATGCTTTATAATGCTTTGCCTAGAAAAGAATATGAAAGAATTTTATATGTGAAAGCTGTTGGGTTCGGTAAATACCTAAACCCTTAATCTAGGATTTGAATAGAAAATAGCCCAAGTGTTTAATCCCTTAAACACAAACAGTCATTGAGTGCATAGTCTCTCGTTGAGTCGTCTTCGAAACTCGGTATGAGGCGAAGAAGAAGTCTCCACTCGATGAGGCGAAACTTAAAGGGTGAAGGCGGAGTCAAGAAGAAGATGATGGATTCGGTGAGTAATGACAATAACTCACTGAATCCCTAAGATCCTCTCCAACTTCTTACATCGAAGACAAATGAAGTAGAAGGCGAAGGATGTAAGGCGAAGAAAGAGCGGGACAAAGCGGAAAGGTTGAATCGAGATAAGGCGAAGTCCTTATCAACCAAAGTCAACTTTCCACGAATGGCAAAGATCGGGGCTCGGTGTCATCAGAACTTAGGAAAGTAGTCTTGTCTCTTACCTAGAATAGTCTTTATGCAGAGACAAAATACATCGGTATTTTGTCTTACGTATGATGTCGGTTGTCACTTAGGAAAGAGTCGAATATCATACATGTATAAATAGCATAAGAGATGGAGTGAAAAGGTTAAGCTTGTGAATTGTAAAAACACACATACACGCAAGCCATCTTTTCACTCCTCCAAATCAACTTAGTTCCCTGCATTTGCACGGGTGAATTAACCCTTTTACCCAATACAACTTAGTTCTGAGATAGCTCGGTGAGCTCTAAGAGTTGTGCTCGGACTTAGCCCGAGCTTAGAGAGTCACCCAACTTTGTCATTTCAATCCCAAGTACTATTCGCAAGTACTTGGGTAACGTATTCTTTGTTAATTTATTTCTAATGAGAATATTATGTTGAAAATTACGGTGTGCTTTCTTATGTTAATTTCGGTCATAGTTCACTATTAACTTGTTTTATATATTTAAAAGCTGTTTTAAGCGATAGTGAGCAGGGAACAACAAGTGGTATCGAGCAAGGCTAATTATAAAACTCGTTTTAGGCGCTCTAAAGTTTTTAAATTAGGATCCTAAATGATCGAAATTGATGTACCCCAACTAGTCGATAAAAGGGTGGAGCTTATTCATGTTGCCCTAGACTTGAAGTTGGCAAATTCAACAAATGGAAAAGCGAATGCTTTGCTATTTGATTGGGATGGAACCTTATTATATCAAGTGTATAAATGAAGGTCCATTTGTCCCAAAGACTATTTGAAGGGTTGCCCAAACACAAGCTCGATGGACCAGGATGAAAGGAGAGTGGTCAACCGGGACCAAAGACTTAAAAGTATCATAATATCTTGTCTTCTGACGATATCATGGAGTCATTATAAGGTAATACGACTAAACAAACACAGGATGACCTAGTTCATAGTCATGAAGGACCATCTAATACCAAGGAAAACAAGATAATGGACTGAAACTTGAGTATAACACCTTGAGGCTAAGGACTCGAAACTCTCTCTCAAAATTACACGGTACAAAACTCTTTTAAATGAATTGTCAAGCGATGGTGTTAAGTTGTCCAAACATGAAACCAATGTTGGTTTTGTCAACAGATCTCCACGAGAAGTGGTTGAATTTCTCTCGGGGACTTAGGAATGCTAATCATATCCAAAATCTTGAGCTTCACGAAATTTATGGGAAATTTGTCTATGAGGAAAATCTCATCAGCAGACGATACCGACTTAAAGAAGTCTCGGGAAGTCAAGAAGTCCCGACCACCACCTCATCACCAATATCAACTACTTTCTATTCTAACAATGTTGTTCAAGATTTTCGGGAAAATTCGGATGATGAGCTTGATGAGATCAAGTGAGGAGACCTAAATGACTGAACAACGAATTTCGGAAAGGGCACTCCTTGCTAACTCTCGAAGGTTTATAAAAGAAACAAAAGTTTTCGAATGCCAAAGCAAATGAGGACCTTTGAATGCTTTAAGTGTCACAAAGAGGTCATTTGCAAAACTGTTTTCAAAAACAATTTACGAACCCTCTTATAAACCATCGGGGTCAAATCGGTCCTCGAGGCTTTAGCAAATTTCAACCAAAATCTATCGGTCTCATCAAAATTTTCAAAACAAATCGATCAAAACAAAAGTGTTGATTTTGAAGCTAAGTACAAGAAAGTCAAAGCTAAGCTTGCATTGCTCGAGGCGGTCCTCGAAACAACAAAAAGTGTTCAATCATGCGGGGTAAAACAAAGGCCTTGTTCTTTGAGACCTTATTTGGGATGAAGAGCCGGTGTCATCGATGATGAAATGGTGCATGTCGATTACTGTGATGGCCATTCGAGAAGAGGACAAGCTAGCGATTGGAAAGAATCATGCGAGAAGCGGGAATGGGTCAACATCACTATGAAAAAGGTAAACATCTTACTATCTATGGATGATGACTCGATTGGCGGTCTTATATGAATTATCTTAATGTTGACCTTAAGTTCGTAAAGAGCAAAGATTAAATCTCTTTTCAAAATACAACAAGTTAAGTTTTGAATTAAACAAGTGTAGAGATGAGCGCTTATTTTAAAACAAGCGAGCTTGAGGTTGTCACCTTGCAAATTCAAAACACTTAACTAGTTAAGAGAAATCGGGCTCTTCAAGATGAACTTAAAAGGAACAAGATATTCTTGATAGTTGGACTACTAAGAATCCCGGGGTCTTTGATCTTGTGGGTGCCCCCATAGCAAAAAGAGAGTCATAGGTGAAGATCATCTCACGACTCTGCAACAAAGACCAATGTTCAAAACCATTTGTGTCGGTGGTATGATTACCAACATGTTGACAACTCCAAATTCGGTGATTGGATTGAGCGGGTTAATCACGAGTAAGCTTCAAATTTTGATTGGAAGGATTCTAGAGCACGAAAGTCAAGGTCTAAAGAGCATGCTTGGACTCACGATGTGCTTGATAGTGCGATCATATCTACGAGTCAGGCGGAATATCAACACCGCTTCCACCACTGAAACCTCTTGAGGTCTTGCTCCAAGCTCGAGCTTACTCCACTACAATTCAATCCTCATTCACCAAAAGAAAGGTCGGACTTGGTAGAAACATCTTACAAAGACAAGCAAAACTTATCCAACAAGAGTTTACTCCTCACGAGACTTCAACATCCTCTGTCCCCCAGAACACGACCAAATTCGACAAGCGACTAAACTTGTGAGGAAGCTTCTTGAAAAATGGAATCCATTGAAAAGGTCCCTGAACCAATCAAGGAGACAAAGTCGACTTCCTCCGGTTCCTCAAAGTCTAAGTCAACCTCCAAAACAAACAAAAGTGTGGTGTGTCATTACACCATACCATACCATGACAACTGCTATAGAATCCTTTTTGCATGATCGCAAAAGGATGATCACGAGGCTCGCAGATCATCTGATTATGTCGGTCAAGCAAACTATACCAAAGTTGGTCATCGGTATGCTTCATCCTCCAAAGCGCTCCAAAGAATAGAGCAAAACCTTTTCCTCTGTGCCTCATTTGTGGGTTTAATGATCATCATCGGATGATTGTCTCATGAATACATCTTTGTGATATGTCACGGTAATCCACTCATGAGACATCTCAACATGACGATATCATTCATGCAAGGAGAAATTCAAACAACCCGAGTCAGTGAGTCATCCTCGACCTCTAAATGCAAAACTGTGGTAGCACCATGCACACAACCATCGACCATGAGTCGATTGCAAATTTCAAAGAGACCTTGAGATCCAATCCCACTAGTAAGTGGGTCACGAAGAAACTAATTCGGTTTACTACTTGTGTAGAGACATACCAGAACCTATTTGGCATCTAGGCGGTGGATGCTCAAGAAGCATGGTGGTGTGAAGGAATATACGCAAAAGTATGTAAAGGAACCGGGGCCCAAGGTAGTATTTGGTGATAACTCATCATGTCCCAGAAGGTTATGGTTGATGGCTGCAATGGAATAGTTTTCTCTAGAATAGCCTATGTCAACGGTCTCAAATACAATCTCATCGATGTCGATCAACTATGTGATGCTAAATACATTGTACAATTCAATGATAAACAAGGTACCATTATCAATGCCAACAAGGAAGTTGTGTTGATAGCTCCTAGGAGAGATGATGTTTATGTGCTAGACATGTCAACACTCTCCCAGATGGAATGTCTCTTTGCTAAAGCCACTGAAACTATCAATTGGCTATGGCATAAGAGACTCTCACATAAACTTCAAAAACCTCAACAACTTGGCAAAACAAAACAAGGTCCTTGGCTTACCATCCTTTGGTTTTGCAAAGACAAACCATGCTCTGCACTGTGAAAAGGGTAAACACCACGAGCATCATTCAAAACCAAACAAAATTTCTCCATCAAAAGCGCCTTCACCTCCTCGCATGGATCTCTTTGGACACATCGGTCCAGAGCAATCCGGCATGAGAAGTATACACTTGTCATTGTTGATGAGTTCTCAAGATACACTTGGGTATACTTTCTTTCCAAGAAGAGTCGGCGGTGATACAATAATGTCATTCATCGGGAAGATTGAAAACCGAATGACATTCTTGTTAAATAGATCGAGGCCGACAATGGTGCGAGTTCGAAATCAAGAGCTTGAGAGTTTACGTGATGAAAAGGAATTTCTCAAAATTTCTCATCCCATACACCCCAGAACAAAATGGGGTTCTTGAAAGGAAAAGCAGAACTCTCATTGAAATTGCTAGAACTATGTTAAATGGCTCGACCCTCTCAAAGCATTTACGGGTGAAGCAGTCAAAGCGCACTGTTACACTCAAAACAGGTCAATCGTTGTCAAAAGACATAATAAAACCCCATATGAGATCTTGAAGGAAGACTTCGACATCGACTATTTTCATGTGTTTGGATGTCTGTGTTCATTCACAACCACAAGGATCATCTAGGCAAGTTTGATGCAAAAGGCGATGATGGATACCCACAGGCTACTCATCGATCTCCAAAGCCTTGGGGTTTTAACACAAGGAGACAACAAGTTGAAATCTTTCATGTCACCTTTGATGAAAGTCTTGAAAAGCATCGAGTTCACCAACACCTCGATGGAGGAAATAGGAATTGATAACTCATCAAGATATCCTCGATGAGTACAACAACCGAACTCAATTCCTCATATCAAGTCGATCGACATCTCATATTATGTCTTACCTGCAACCTACCCCAACCAACCATCAATGAGTTCATTAATAATCGGTATGTTCCTGTGGGATAAGTAACAATGATCGAATGATCGGGAACACATAACTCATGATCCTCAACTGATCAAGACATCTCTACGGATGTTCTAAAATGATTCTGTGGCCCTTGCACACGAACTCGCATCCCGAACTCCCGTGACATCTTCAAGCTCGGATCCCGGACCACAAAGTAAGTGGACAAGATCTCGGGACATTGAGCTTGTAAACATCATTGGTGAACCAGCGAGGGCATGCTCACTAGAAGCATGGGCGCTAGTCTAGCTCGCGACTTGACCAATGAATGTCTATCTTGATTACCTATCACACATAGAACCCAAAAGTGTCTTTGAAGCTCTAAAATACCCAGTGCGGGTTGGGCTATGCAAGAAGAATTGCAACAGTTTGATAAAAACAAGGTCGTGACCTTGATCAAATGTCCTCGGATGTAGTAGTCATAGGAATGAAGTGGATTTTCGAAACAAAAGCGGTGAAAGCGACACATCATTAAAAACAAAGCGGACTTGTAGCCAAAGGTTCTGATCAACAAGAAGGCATTGACTATGATGAGACATTTGCTCTATTGCAAGAATGGAAGCCATCGGGATCTTCCTTGCATATCAACATACATGAACTTGAGGTCTACCAAATGGATGCTAAAAGTGCATTCTTAAATGGTGATCTCAAGGAAGATGTGTATGTTCGACAACCTCAGGAGCTTTGAGAGTAGTGAATTCACGACTATGTGCAAGCTTGACAAAGCCCTTTATGGACTTAAACAAGCTCTAGGGCATGGTATGAAACTCTCTCGACCTTCACGATACAAAAAAGTTTGTCGGAGGAAAGATAGACAACACTTTGTTTGTCTATAGAACCCAACAGGATGTGATACTAGTCCAGTGTATGTTGATGATATCATCTTTGGCTCGACAAACTACAAACTTTACAAGCAGTTTGAAAAACTAATGACAAAGAAGTTTGAAATAAGCATGATGGGGAACTTACTTACTTTCTTGGACTACAAATCGAACAAGCGATAAAGGAATATCCATCGGTCAAGAGAAATACACAAAAATCTCTTGAAGAAATATGAGATATTTGACTATGCCTCGATAAAGACACCAATGGTCCCACCTAACAACCTTGGACACGATCTCACCGGCAAATCGGTCAATCAAACTCATTTCGGAGGGATTGTTGGCTCAGCGATGTATCTAACACGCTACTAAACCGGACATACAATTTTCGATCTGTTTAATAGCAAGATATCGATCAATCCCAAAGAATCTCACCTCACCGCAGCCAAAAGAATACTCGGTACACGAAGGGAACCCCAAGCCTTGGACTCTATTATCCAAAATGCTCGGGGTTTGATCTCGAAGGTTACTCGATTACGATTATCTTGGTGTAACATGGACGAAAAAGTACCTCGGGGTCTGTCGATTACTTGGAGGAAAAGCGGTTTGTTGGAGTGCAAAAAGCAACAATCGGTGGCTATGTCCTCGGTGAAGTGAATATGTAGGCTATGACATGATGTTTTGCCAATGTATTATGGATGAAAAGTCAACTCGGTGACTATGACATCCATTACAAAATGGTGCCCATCTTACGTGATAACACTAGTGCAATTGCAATCTCAACAACCCTGTCCTCCACCAAAGAACCAAACACATTGATATCGGATATCACTTCATCGGGGATCACATAATGAAAGGAGACATAGAACTTCATTTCATCCCTCGAATACCAATTGGTGATATCTTCACTGAACCCTTGGATGAACCTACCTTGGGAGGCGAAAGGCGAATTGGGAATGCTTGACATTGAAAGTCAAGTGTCGAAAACCAATCTCGATAAGTTCTGCGAAATGGTTCATCCTCCCCGAACTAACCAAAATAAACCTCTCATTGAATGAGTAAGACTCATTCGGGGTCCTGACACTTGACAAAGAGCATTGAATGAGTAACTAAATGATCCAAGTATCGAGTTACTTTAATGTCCTAGGTTGGTAACTATGCCAATTTAATAAAGAAATATATGTCTCTTTGTCTTACTTTCATCCCACTTGGCATTTAATGCTCTCACAAAAATATCAAATTGATATTTTATCTCGCAAAGTGCACTTTACTGTGCATGCTGCAATTATTCCTTGAAAAGCAGGATTTTCTTGCGGGTAATGGGTGGTAGCATTAAATGTGGAAATTCAAACGTCTTTCAAAACCGACTCTTAATATTCCTATTTGTGCACAAAACACCCTCTTATCACTCTATAAATACCCTCTTCCAACACAAACAAACACACACAAATCTTTTACGCAACTAAACTCTGTCAAAATCATTTCAAAATTCAAAAACATTTGTGTGTGCTCAAAAATCTTAAAACCTCTTTTGGAAAACCCTTCTTGTAAATATTTACAAAGTTTTCATCACATACTCGAAGAGATCTAAACACTTTGATTGTTCTAGTCAAAACATTTTTTTAAAAACCCTAAAATCTTCGTTAATGGAAATGGCTAGAACACAATCTCTTGATTTGCTTCTCGGTGGGTAGGGATCTTACTAACGTTGAATTCAAAACAAATAATGTCATAGGAAATTTTGAATATCACGAAAATGTCCCAACCTATAAAGACATTATAAATTTTTATTCAAGCGCCCACTTAAAACGGCCTTTGTAAAATGTCCTCGGTAGTGTACCCAAACTACCTCGGGGAGTTTTGAGCTCTTGCTAGAACCTTTGACCCGACACCTTCCGCGATGAGAATAACCTTAGATCTCTCGGGAGTATCTCATCGAGTTCGATCTAAATGGGAAAACAATACACCTGGATTACAAAGCGTTTTGCACTACAACGAGTTAGATTATAACAAAGGCACTTATGTCGCCCATCACGAACCCTCCACGGTGAAGGATGGGTTGCAACAAATCGTTTTAGATCCAACTTTTTGGACAAGACCCGGTCACTAAAAGCTCATTCCGTGGCTTGGAGGATCCTCTTCACTTTTGTGATTCGGGTCCTCGGCGGGAACCACTCATCCAACTGAACAAGTTAACTCTATTCGGTTGATGATGGCATCTTCTTGATGAATGGGGTCATTGTCGACATAGGTGAGATCATTCTGGTGATCTCAATAGCGAGCTCTGAGCAAAACTAGGACTAATACGTTTCGTATCCTAGGTTTGTCTCTTGTGCTCTGATAATTCTTGGGTTCAAATTATACTCGGGATGAAAAATTTGAAATTTACGGCATCTGAGCCCATCAAATTTTCAAAAGGACCCATCCTCGTCACTCCCATTGAATTGGCCGGCCCACATGATTCTTGTAAACAATCAAAGTGGATCGATGTCTCAAACCACGCTCCTAAAAAGAAAAAGGGAAGTCTCGGCCGGGACTAAGACTAAACCAAAGTCTCGAGGCCCTAAGGCTTGAGGAGCCTGACCTAAGAGACACAAAAGCCCTTGACCAAAAAGACACCCTTGACCGGTGCAACCACCCTAGTGACAGCGAAGGACACGATACATCACGGTCGGTGCCTTGGTCACACCTACTACTCCCCAGATCCGGAGGACAAATACAACCGGCGGTAGGGGCGCCTTCCTGATGCCCGGTGATGACATTAGCAAATCCAAGCCTTTTACGAAGGCACACCGATCTCTCCCAAAGACTTAGAGGAATCGAACAACCGTGATAGGGATACAACTATCAGCGACTACGCTAAAGGCACTGGAAAGCCCACCGGTGTCTCGGGGGTCCTTTGGGGACAAAGACTCGGAGGAAAGGAACAACCCGCCGATCTGAGAACCCAACCAATCGACTCCGGAAGACACGGGAAACGCCCGCCAATGTCCAGGGGTCAGCGGGGACAAAGACTCGAGAGGAAACATACCACCGATATGGAACCCATCACCAACCCCAGTTAGCTGATGCGATGTCAGGATATTATTCTACGAAGATGAACTTCTTGAGGCCCGATGATGAAATCTTATCGGTGGAGAAGAAATGGACGCCGAGGTTCAAGGCGAACAAGAGCCTCGGCTTGATCCTGAGGCATCTTGAATCACCAGTCAAGCGACAATGATGACTCCTCTTCATCCATCGATGAATTTGAAAGATTTGATAATGTTATCCACTCACTGAAGACGGCTAGTTCGTTGGATAACCAAAGCTTCAAGAAGGTTATAATGCAGGGTCAGCGACACATTGTGGGAGCAACACACCGAGGCTGCTGCGAGTTATCTTGATCTAAAGGTGAAGTACATGGCTTTGATGAAAATGTTCATGAGCATAGGGATCGATGTATGAAAACATTCACCGATCGGATGAAAACATGGCTAAATTCCTCGAGGCATCTTGGTGTATGTACCACGATAGATGAAATCGGGGAGTTTGTCAAAGAAGACCCGAGACTCAACTCTAAAGTCTTTGGAGGCTCTTGAGGAGCGCGAAACAATCCTCAACCTCACTGAAGCACTCAATATGCTCAAGTGCGCAAATGTGCGAGGTCTTCCATCCTCGATCCGTCTCTTCAAAATACATTGGACTCTCATCTGAGGTGGCTACCTTAGCTCGGGCATCCTCTTCTCGGCACGGAATCTTGGGCCCGAATGACATACTGGAGGTTTCTCGAGGCTAATTTGGAAACTAAAGTCCTTTGGTATTCAATCGACACTTCATACATCAAGGCTATGATCTCGAAATTTATCAGGCCTTCAAGGGTCAAGCCGACCCTCTTGACACCACTCCAACTCTTGCCTCTTGAGGCTCAGGCAATAGTTGAGGGAGAATATTGAAGACACTCCTTACTCGCCTTGAGGGGAGCCAACACCAATGATGTCAGTGGCTCAAATCTCATCATCCCACAGGTCTCGGTAACACCTATCTCATCAATCCCACCAACTACATCATCAACAACAACAACGATAGTAATCACTCCAATAACAACAACACCACCACCCCGGTAGCAACTTCATCTTACTCGGGCCAAGACAAAGGAAAAGGCAAGATGGCAACTTCGAGCACGAGAAGATTCCTATAAAATCGGCGACTTGAATACACCACACACCACAACGACTAAGTAAACACCTTGCTAAAGAGAAAAAGGTTGAAACAAGCGAGGAAGAAAAAGGAATAGAAAAGCCTTTGGAAAAGGTTGTTGCGAAGAAAATGAAAATATGGGATTAGATCGAAAACTTGAAAAGGTCGAGCGGGGCAAAGTTCAAGGAAGCTCGGCGGCTCGGATGGTTGCAATGAAAAAGCGGTGGAAGAAAGAAGAAAAGCTGAAGCTCGTGCAAAGCGAATTGAGGAGTACAAGCGGACAATGACAAGCGAAGGCTTCTGAAAAATCACGGATGTCGAATCATCCCAATACCAAACCCGCGGCCATGAGCGTCTGAGAGGGGTTGATAAAAGACACTTGAGGTCCATGATCCCTCAATTCACCGACTTTGGGATCACTAAACTTGATGAGCTTGGTCCAATCATTGAAAAGAAGAAGAATCACGGTGGTTAAGGACACGATGAAAATGCTCGATAAAAGATATGAAAAGGAGAGATTGTCCATTGGCGGGAATTCGGGCCCTTAATCGCACCTCGAGGATCTCAACCACAATCATCCAGCGGCAAAAGGAAGAGTTGAGTTCCAACACGAGATTAAAGTGCACGGATTGGAGTGTAACAGGAGCTGCTGAAGGGTTAAATTTGTGAGCTGTCTAGTGATAGAGAAGCTGAAGAGGGCTATTCCACATTGATGTCTATGGAAACCACCTTTTCAAAGATGAAGTGATATTGATCGGTGGTGTGGGTGCAATCTTGAGCTACATTCGGTGGCCTCTTAAATTCAATCCCGACAAACATCGAGGTTACGCCAAGACACGAATGCCAAGATAAGAGACCATCTGACGGAGAAACACTCATCACCAAAAGGTCAAGCTTGAAGCATTGGGAATCCATACGGATTGACATCATTTTGTTTTATCTTTTGTACTAGTGATAGGAACTATGTGTCGATCAATAAGCGATGTATGTTTTATTCATTTACTCGGTGTTCCTTATTGTATTCATTAGTACATTCGATTAAGAAGAAGCCTCTTGCTCGGTTACATCGATCAACTACTTAGGCTATTTTGTATATCCAAATAGGGGAGGCTGTTGGGTTCGATAAATACCCAAACCCTTAATCTAGGATTTGAATGAAAATAGCCCAAGTGTTTAATCCTTAAACACAAGCAGTCCTTGAGTGCATAGTCTCTCGGTGAGTCGTCTTCAGAAACTTCGGTATGAGGCGAAGAAGAAGTCTCTCACTCGATGGCGGAACTTAAAGGGTGAAGGCGGGTCGAGAAGAAGATGATGGATTCGGTGAGTAATGACAATAACTCTTTGAATCCCTAAGATTCCTCTCCAACTTCTTACATCGAATACAAATCAAGTAGAAGGCGAAGGATGTAAAGACCGAAGAAAGAGCGGGACAAAGCGGGAAAAGGTTGAATCGGATAAGGCGTAAGTCCTTATCAGCGAAGTCAACTTTCCACTGAATGGCAAAGATCGGGCTCGGTGTCATCACCGAACTTAGGAAAGTAGTCTTGTCTCTTACCTAGAATAGTCTTTATAGTGAGACAAAATACATCGATATTTTGTCTTACATATGATGTCGGTTGTCACTTGGGAAAGAGTCAAATATCATACATGTATAAATAGCATAAGAGATGGAGTGAAAAGGTTAAGCTTGTGAATTGTAAAAACACACACTACATGAGCCATCTTTTCACTCCTCCAAATCAACTTAGTTCTGAGATAGCTCGGTGAGCTCTAAGAGTTGTGCTCGGACTTAGCTTGAGCTTAGAGAGGAGTCACCAACTTTGTCATTTCAATCCCAAGTACTATTCCAAGTACTTGGGTAGCGTGTCTTTGTTGATTTATTTCTAATGAGAATATTATGTTGAAAATTACTTGGTGTGTTTTCTTATGTTAATTTAGGTCATAGTTCACTATTAACTTGTTTTATATATTTAAACTATTTTAAACGATAGTGAACGGGGAACAACAGAAACCGCCAAAGATATTTGGGAATCCTTGATTGTTACACATCAAGGAAATTCACAAGTCAAGGATAACAAAATTGATCTTCTTGTTCAACAATATGAATAATTTGTTATCCCTGAAGATGAAACCATTGATTGTGGCTTTGCTCGTTTTAATACTATTATTACATCACTTAAAGCACTTGATGAATCTTTTCGTAGTAAGAACTTTGTCAGGAAATTTCTTAGAGCACTCCATCCAGTAGAGAGCTAAAGTGGCGGCCATTGAAGAATCAAAAGATCTCTCAAAAATGTCACTAGGCGAGCTAATCGAAACCTCAAAAGTACACGAAATGGCGATGGAGAAAGATTCGGAAATCATCAAAGGAAAAAGAGAAAATCAAATCCGTTGCTCTAAAAAGAAAGAATGGAATCAAGTGATGATGACGAATCTTGCTCTGTAGTGAAGATGAAGAGTATGCCATGGCGTTAGAGATTTCAAAAGTTCTTTAGAAGAAGAGGAAAGTTTGTAAGACAACCTCGAGAAGAAAAAGCCATTCGAAAGATCGGGATGACAAAAGGGTAAAGGTGAAAGAAAGGGCTTTAGATGCGGTGATACAAGTCATCTAATAGGAGATTTTTCCAAGCCACCTAAAAGCAAAACTCAACGAGCTTTTGTAAGTGGTGCTTGGGTGATAGTGAAGATGATGAAGAATCAAGCAAGGAGGAAATCGCTCGATGGCACAAGAGTCAAACGAGGTACATTCGGACTCATCTTATTCCTCTATTGATGATGACACTTTGCAAAATAATACAATCAATTGTGTGAGCTAAGTCTAAAATCATAAATAACAATAAATTTTAAAGACTAAAAGGAATTTTTAGAAAATAAAGTCTATGAGTTAAAAGAAAAGGCAAAAGCGATTAGAAAAGGAAAAGCAAATAGCGATGGTTGCAAATCATGTCAAGAGCTTCATCTTGAAATAGAAAAACTAAAGCTCACACAAGATGTTCTAATCAAACATAATTCTAAATTTAAAAGGTTTAACAAAAACATCGCTTGTGCCGATGAAATAGTTAGAATTCAAAAACACCGGAAACATGAATGGGCTAGGATTTAATGAGGTATTAATTCCAAAGAGTCAAAACAAAGCGGCGAAAAAGACAAACAAAGCATCAAAGCTGCTGCGATGCAGACGGACGAACGGACCCAAAATAAGGGCTCAGTCCTTTGTAACAAATGGTGCCGTGGGGACTTGACGAGACGAAATGTTTGTGATACGGACCGTAGCAAATTTGTCAAAGTAACAAGGAAAACTAAGGATAGTGTTAAACTAAAACTTGCTGTTACATCAGGAGTATGTCTTGTTAAAAATGAAGTTAGATCAAAAACTACTCAACAACGACATAAAACACCTTTTGCCAAACGGCCCTTTCCTAAAAGTAACCACAACATACAACCCAAATATCAACATAACGGTTGGAATCAAAACTTCCCTAGACCATATCAAACTCTAGATTACATGTCATGGAACTCTTACCCATCATTTCCATACATGAATCAAGTAAATGGTATGTTTAACCCAAATGGACCTATGAGATATTGGGGACCAACCGCTTGATTTATTTGCATCTTAGGTATGCTTGAAGTTGGATTGGAACCTGATGAGTGGATAAAAGATAGTGGATGCTCACGACACATGACGGGCAACAAAAGTCTCTTCTCAACATACCAAGAGTATGACGGAGGTAATGTCACTTTTGGTAGCAATCTCAAAAGCAAAATCATTGGCAAAGGTACGATCGCTCATAACTCCTTAACTATTGAAAATTTTGCTCATGTTGATAGGTTAGGATTTAATCTACTTAGTATTAGCCAATTATGTGATAAAAAGTATAAAGTACCATTTGAAGAAAATGGTAGTAAAATACTAAAAGATGGTATCACCATAGCTAAAGGAGCTAGGAAAAATAACATATACGTCATGAAAATAGATAAAACATCTAATGACAAACTTTGTTTAACAACATTAGATGATAGCTCAACTCTTTGGCATAGGCGGCTTAGGTCACGTTAATATGAGACTTATACAAAACCTATCTTCAAAAGAGCTAGTTAGGAATTTACCAAAACTTAAATATGACCAACATTTTATGACGCTTGCAAAATTGGTAAACAAACCCATAGTAGTCATAAGGCTAAAAACATGGTGTCCACATCTAAGTGTCTAGAACTTTTGCATATGGACTTGTTTGGTCCATCCGCTATAAGAAGCTATGGAGGCAACTTATACACTTTGGTCATAGTAGATGATTACTCAAGGTTTACTTGGGCGTTGTTTTGAAAACCAAAATGAAGCTTTTGATAAATTTGAAATTCTTAGCAAGAAAATTCAAAATCAACTAGGTGTTAAATTGTGTCGATCCGAGCGGATCATGGTCTTAATTTGACAATGAAACACAATTTTAAAACTTTTGTGATACAAATGGTATAACACATAACATCGGCTCCTCGAACACCTCAATCAAATGGAGTTGTAAAACGTAAAAATAGAACCATTCAAGAAGTGAGTAGAACAATGCTTAATGAACAAAAAATTCCTCAAAAGTTTTGGTGTAACGCCGTTGACACTTCTACATATATTTTAAATAGAGTCCTAATACGTCCTTTCTTAAACAAAATACCATATGAGATTTATAAAGGTAAATAGCCAACTTTAGGATATTTTAGAGTACTTGGATGTAAATGTTTCATTCTTAATACTAAAGATTATCTCACCAAGTTTGACCCAAAGTCTTATGAAGGTGTATTTCTTGGTTATTCTCAAACTAGTAAAGCTTACATTGTCTTAAACAAAGAAACAATGAGAGTCGAGGAATCGTTGAACATAACATTAATTTAAAGTCCACCTCCTCTAAGACATCACCTTTGGTAGTTGATGACTTAGTTGAAAGTCAACTTGTAGAAAGTCAAGAAATAATTGAAAATGACAAGGAAGATGAACCATTAAATAATGAGATTATAAATATCAAAGAATCCAAAGTCATAATTTAGAAAAGGTCATAGGACAACTAAATCAAAGAACCTTAAGATCACAAGCCCAAAATCAAAGTAATCATTTTGTTTTGTGTCTACCATCGAACCGAAAAACATAAATGAAGCAATAAAAGATGAATCTTGGGTAATTGCTATGCAAGAAGAGTTAAACTAATTAGTTAGAAATGATGTTTGAAATGGTTCCAAAACCTAAAGATCAAACTATAATTGGAGCGAAATGGGTTTTCAAAATAAAATGGATGAAAATGGTGTAGTGTCTAGAAACAAAGCTAGGCTTGTCGCTGAGTTATAATCAACAAGAGGATTGATTATGATGAAACTTATGCACGGTAGCTAGGCTCGAGTCTATTAGAATCTTACTTGCATATGCATGTGCTTATGACTTTAAATTATTTCAAATGGATGTTAAGAGTGCGTTTCTTAATGGGTTTATTAACGAATAAGTATATGTTGCTCAACCCCCCGGTTTTACCGACTTTGAGAAACCACATCATGTCTTCAAACTCAAGAAAACATTATACGGTCTTAAGCAAGCACCAAAACTTGGTACGATAGACTTAAGACTTTTCTTGTTGAAAACAAATACGCCATGGGATTAGTAGATAATGGTTTTGCTAAGCAACAAGGCTGGATGCTAATCGATGATGGTTTTGCTAAGCAACAAGGTCGGATGCTAATCCGTGCGGATATCCTAGATTTTGATTGTGGTATTTTAGAAGGTGGGAGGAAAAAAGTTTGGAATTCATGAAGAGGATTGTTCGTACTAGGTGATTCATCTAAGTTGGAAGATCTTTTGGATGACATGGTGTTGTTTGTTTGTGAAGATGAGATGAATATGCAAGCATTTTGGGAGTCATATATATAGAAAAACAATGCATTGTAATGAATGCTTGACCCAAAATGTGGATTAAAATATAATGATTAGATATTAATTTAAGGCATGTGATCATGAGAACACAAGCATTAAAGAACATAATCTAAAAAAAATGAAAAAATATTGAAGTTTTCATCCAAAGTGAGAAAAACAGAAGATAAAACTAGCTTATGTCTCACGGATCCCATGGGATCCGTGGGATCGGTGATTCAGTTTGGAATCAGTGGGATGGTGATTCAAAAGACAAAATTTTCCTTTTGGAAACATTTTTGCCTAGTGTGTGCCTATATGCAAACTATTTGGAGTTGCGGTTATCTCGACTCCTAAAAGAAAAGAAAAATAAACTAGAAGTGAAAAAGCATACTATTATGTGAGATAACCCGAGTGCTCCTAATTCATTTTGCTTAAATGAACGCATTCGAAAAAACATATTAGTTATGTGTTCTCTTTAGCATTCAAAAGACATGAGATGCAATGAAAGCGGGTTTTACTTTGTATTAATAATGAAAAGCGATTTGTCCTAGGCGTGAGAAATTGCTTTTGTGAAATTGATCTGGGAAGAGGTATCATTTTAGAAAAGCGTTTCAAAAGAGGTTTCTATGTGTGAATAAAATCGTTTTATCATTTGAAAAGAGGATGTGTATGTAATTATGTGTTTGCAACTTGTACTTATTTTGAAAGAAAATAAGAAAAACTATGAGTTATAAGTGAAAAACTTATCTTGGGTTTTGAAAATTCCCGTATTGCTTGTGAGTTGTGCGTGAAATAGAGATCCTAGACTCAGAAATGAGAAGGCTAGTGTTTACATACCTTGTAGAGTTAAAAAGTAAATTACGACGATTGTTCCATGAGACCAAGACCAAGGCAAGTAGGTTGAATTGTTCCCTTCAGCGGTTTGGTGAGGGCGTCGGCTATGTTGTCTTTGGACGCTACCTTCTCAATAGAGATGTTCCCCTTTTGAACATTGTCTCTTAAGAAGTGATGACGAATCTCTATATGCTTTGTGCGAGAATGTAATACCGGATTCTTGCTTAAATCGATGGCACCTTTGTTGTCACATAGAATGGCTATGTTACTTAGATGAATGTCGTAGTCAACTAACGCTTGTTTCATCCATAGTGCTTGTTGGCATGCTTTGCTGGCGGAGACGTATTCGGCTTCGGTTGTTGATATTGCTAATGCCGTTTGTTTCTTAGAAAACCAAGATGGTAAACAACATCCCATAAACGTACACACCCTACTTGTACTTTTTAGGTCAACATAATCACCTGCATGGTCAGAATCTGCATATACAATTGTTTCTACTCCCGTGCCCTTAGGATACCATAATCCTAATTGTGTTGTACCCTTAATGTATCTAAATATCCTTTTTGCTGCTTCTAGGTGTGATGTTTTAGGGTCTTCTTGAAACCTAGCACATAGACAAACACTAAACATGATATTCAGCCTACTAGCTGTGAGGTAGAGAAGACTACCAATCATGCCACGATATTTTGTATTATCAACGGATTCGCCGTCTTCATCTTTTGTGAGTTTGGTGTCGGACGACATTGGTGTCCTAATTGGTTTTGACTCTTCTAAGCCGAATTTCTTTAACATCTCTTTTATGTATTTAGATTGATTAAAGAAGAAACCATCTTCTACTTGTTTGATTTGTAGACCAAAAAAGAAACTAAGTTCTCCCATCATACTCATCTCGAACTCGTCATGCATGATTTTAGAGAAATCATCACACATGTCTTGACAAGTAGATCCGAATATAATATCATCTACATATATTTGAACGGTGATTATATGTGACTCTCTTTTCTTAGTAAAAAGATTGTTGTCAACTAACCCCATGGTGTAGTTGTGTTTGATTAAGAATGAATTGAGTCTATCATACCAAGCTTTTGGAGCTTGTTTAAGACAATAGAGGGCTTTCTTTAACTTATACACATGTTTAGGTTTTTCAAAATCGATGAAGCCTGGAGGTTGAGCTACATATACTTCTTCATTGATAAAACCATTTAGTTATACCCTTGGGCAACGAGTCTAGCCTTGTTTCTAGACACTACTCCGTTTGCATCTAACTTGTTTTTATAAACCCATTTGGTTCCTATTATGGTTTGATTACTAGGTGGAGGGACAAGTGTCCAAAAATCATTAGAAACAAATTGATTTAACTCTTCTTGCATAGCCATTACCCAACTTTCATCTTTTATGGCTTCTTGTGTATTCTTAGGTTCTATGGTTGAAACAAAATAAAATAGGCTACTTTGGTTTTGAACTTGAGACCTTAAGGTTCTTTCGTTTAACTTTCCTATGACCTTGTCTACGGGGTGATCTTTGGACTCTTTAATATTTATGAGTTCATTATTTGAAGATTCTTCTTTTTCTTCATTTATCTTTTTCTTTAATACAATAGCTTTACTTTCTACAATCTCATCATCGACAAGAGGTGGAGAGGGTTTGGGTGGACTTTCATCAAATTTTACATTTAATGACTCTTCTACCTTCATTGTTTATTTATTTAATATGACGTAGGCTTTGCTATTAGGAGAATAATCTAGAAAGATACCTTCGGTTGATATAGAATCAAATTTTGTAAGGTAATCTTTAGTGTTAAGAAGAAAATATTTGCTACCAAAGACTCTAAAGTGACCTAACGTAGGATTTTTGCCTCGAAGTAACTCGTATGGAGTTTTACCTAAAATTGGTCGAATTAAGACTCGATTAAGTATGTATGTTGAAGTATCAACGGCGTTGCACCAAAACTTTTGAGGTATGGATTCCTCATTTAGCATGGTGCGACTCATTTCTTGTAGGGTTCTATTATTTCTTTCAACTACCCCATTCGATTGTGGAGTGCGAGGAGCCGAGAAGTTGTGAGTAATACCATTAGCGTCACAAAAAGCTCCAAATTGCACTTCATTATCGAATTCTCTACCATGATCCGTTCTAATAGACACTATAGGACTTCCTAGTTGTCTTTGGATTTTCTTGCTTAATATTTCAAAATAATTAAACGTTTCCATTTTGTTCTTTAAGAATTTAGTCCATGTGTACCTAGAGTAATCATCTACTATGACCAAAGTGTAGTAGTTGCCTCCATAACTTTGGATAGCGGATGGACGAAATAAATCCATGTGTAGTAATTCTTGACACTTAGTTGTAGACACCATGTTTTTAGCCTTGTGACTAGAATGGACTTGTTTTCCTACATTACAAGCATCACAAAGTGATGTTCATATTTTAACTTAGGTAGATCTCTTACTAGATCTTTGGATGATAGCGATTGAAGAAGTCGCATATTGGCATGACCCAATCTTGATGCCATAAGGTCGAATTATCATCCATAGAGGTAAGACAAAGTTTGTCTTTAGGTTCATTACCGATTTTAATGACATAGACTCCATGTTTCCTAATTCCTCTTCCTATGGTTATGCCATTTTTAATATCTTACTACGGTTTCGATTAAAAGTACATTGCACTTTTATCACATATTTGTCCTATACTTAAGAGGTTAAAGTTTAGGTTTTCTCGTGACACACATCGTTAATGGTTAGAGATTTGTTAGAAATCGTACCTTTACCGATGATTTTACCTTTTCTATTTCCAAACACCACATTTCCTCCATTGAAGGATTCATATGTGGAGAATAGATCTTTATTGCGGTCATGTGCCTCGTGCTGCTATCCTGACCCATTCATCCGGATCTAGGTCGACCTTTAAGTACACCTAAGAAAACAATTAACTCAAAGTTTGGTCCCCATTTGTTCATGGGTCCATTAGTGTTAAACATTCTATTCATGTTAGACATGTATGGATAAGGTGAATATCGTTCCATGGTGCAAAGTTTTGAAAAGGAAAACCATTTTGCTGATTTGGGTTCTATCCCATTTGATGGTTACTTCTGCTATAAATTATTAGGTCTCTAGATGGGTTAGGTTTGAAAAAGATGGAGCTTTGTTTCTTGCAAAATAGGATTATATTTTGGAGGTGGTTGTCTAGTGGTAAAATGAGTTGGTTTCTTCTTATTAACAATAACAAAATCAATTCATAAGGAAGAAGCTATGTTATTACCTTTGTTTGCTTGATGAGACCCACGGATCCCGGCATACACTAGCCGGTTCCTTTTATGGGATCCGCCACAATAGTGGCCTGTTTTTCTATTGCTTTTACAAATTGTGTTTCTTTGTTTTCACTAGTTGGCGTATCAAGTTCTTTGAATGCCTAAAACTTTTTGGTTGTTTCAGTTTAACACTATCTAGTATCATATCTAAAGTATTAGTACTCATTCTAAGAATTTTGGAATCTAGTTGATCAACTAGTGTTTGAAGTTGAGCATAAAGTTCACATTCACCACTTGCTATTTTACCCTTTTCTAGAGCGTTTCAATTTTGCTTTTAATTCTATGACTTCCTTATCTAAGCGTTGGTTTTGATTTTTCAAAACTTGTTTTTGTTAATTAATTTAAGCTAATATTGCAAAGTTTGTCATATTCATTATGCAATGAGTCATCATCTAGTGATGAGCTACTATAGTATTCATGACATACCTCGTCATTTGCCATGAGACAAATTTCTTCGTCCTCCTCGTTGCTCATTCCCACGTGCAGCTCACGAATGCCTTTTGATCATCCCTTTTGGGACACTTACTAATAAAGTGGTTTGGGTCCCACATTTAAAGCAAGCACGATCATCCCTTGGCTTCTCGTCCTCTTTGCTTTTCCGAATCCTTTCTTGTCGTCATATGGTTGTTTGATGTATCTTCCTTCCTTCTAAAGAACTTTTTAAAGTCCTTACGCCATAGCATACTCCTCGTCGTCACTATCCGAAGAGGAGTTCTCTTCATCGCTTGATGCCTTTTGGCTTTAAGGGCAAGAGATTTGTGTTCTCTTTCACCTTTGAGGCTTGGAATCTTTAGCAAGGATAAGCTCGTAGACTTTTAAGTTGCCTATGAGTTCATCAAGGGTGAGGATTGTCAAATCTTTGACTCTTGATTGCCGTCACCTTGGATCTCCACATGGATGGAAGTGCCCTTAGATATCTCCTAACATGGTTACGGCTAGAAAAGATTCATCAAGTCCTTGTAAAGATGTAATAATAGTATTAAAATTAGCAAATGAATGATCTATAGTTTCCTCATCCGATATTGAAAATTGTTCATCTTGTTGAACAAATAAATCAATTATATTAGTTTTAACTTGTTGATTACCTTGATGAGTTAAAACTAAAGAATTCCAAATTTCTTTAGAGGTTTTAAGCATAGAAATTCTTTCGAATTCCTTTTTGGGTAAAGCATTATATAAAACCATTTTAGCTTCACTATTTTTAGAAAGCTTTTCTTCATTTCATCATTTAGTTTATCATGAGGTATGTTAACTAAATTTCCTTTATCATCTTTTGAGGTAGCCTCAAAATCGCCTTCAACAATAATGTACCAAAGATCAATATATTTAGACTTCACATACGTTTCAAATCTATTTTTCCAATATATAAAACCATTAGTTTCAAGTAGTGGTGGTTGTTGCATAGATTGCCCTTCCTTGTTAATTTCAGAACTCATAGTGATCGAAAAGTTTTTAAAATACGGTTTACTTTAAAACTTTTATAAACTTAGCTCTTGATGCCAATTGTGGAAAACTAGAAGGGGTTGAATAGTTTTGCCGATTTTAAGTTAGTTTCAAAACTTTAGATTCGATATTATGTGAAATCGTATGGATGTAGAGAAAGTATAGATCTAATGATAAAGCAAGTAAATAAAGTAAAGCAAGGGATAGAAATGACACAACCGATTTATAGTGGTTCGGCTACAAGGACACCTTCCTTGTCCTACTCCACTCCCCGAGTCACCTACTCGAGAATTCAAGCACTATGTCAACAAACTCCTTCAACTTGGCGGAGAAGCCTTCTGGCGTTGCTTACACCTTTTCCGGTACAAAGCTAAATACCGAGTCCGTAACACGGTGGACCAAACCAACACGACTATTACACAACAACTATGTGAAATATCAAATACAAGATCTTTGCTACAGAAATCTTGTGGAGGAACAAATCAATCAAGGACCCTTTGCTTGGATGACTTGTAGAATGCTCGTGATCTCGCCTTAGAGAAGGACCTATATGAGAATCACTAAAGAAAGAAAGAAGAACAACTCTCTAGATCAAGTGATCTTTTGTTAGAAGAGAATGAGAGTATATGAGAGAATTAGTAAGAAGAGGGGTTCGTTAGAATAAAGAAATGGCTCTCTATTTATAGGTAAAACTTGCCACTGTTCCCCGGATCCCACGGATCCCTCAAGGGAGGGATCCGTCTAGTGTAAACCTAGGGATCCGTGGGACGCTCCTCTTTGCCCATGCGTTTTTTGGTTATGGGTCATGGGTCATGGGTTATGGGTTGGTCCATGGGTATTTCTTTAGATACAATGTATCTAATGAGTACAATGTATCTAGTCAAGTGGGTATGGGTCAATACCATGGGTTATGGATATGATCCATGGGTTGTGATTTTTACCCATCCTAATAAACTATTACAACAAATGATTTATTACAACAATTTGTATTAAGTGACTATATGAAAATGCTTTACAAAAATAACATGTATCCTTATAATTTTACTTATTGTAACATTATATTTGTTATCAACAAAACACAAAGAGATCGCAAAATATTAATAAACGTTTTTACGGTTTATTTGTATTAACAGAATATCTGCTTTTTGACAAGGATTTGAAGAACATATGTGATTGCTTTATTTATAAAATACAAGTTTCATTATGTATCCAGAATTCTTTTTTACTTTTGTCGGGTTTTGTTGGATTAATGGTTTTACGCCATTACTTGAATAAGGGTATTTAAAAAAACAAAATTATTTACACTAATACTTAGCATCTATCAATAACAATTTGATGATAATTTAACTGGTGGCCCGAAGTTAAATTGAAATGTTTGATATCTTAGTTGTTATGATCAAAGAAACATTACCATTTCAATTACGGATCACATCGAGATTAAAAAATACAATCTAAAAACTACAGCATAACACGTGTGACTTTTTGAAACAAAAATATAGTGCTATGATTGGAAGATATACCCACACAACCCAACCACACTCGTGGATGATTAGCTCACCACGATAATGAAGAAGATGAGGAATCAGTTCGGTGAAAATAAATCCAGAAACACAAAAAAGGTATCAATTATTTTACACAAAAATCACCTTCATTGGTTCAGTTTAACAATTATTACATATCATGCATGTTTAAAATGAATTTTAAAATCGGAGGTTTCTCATAATTTAAGGGTTTTGTTAATTTCAATTTAAATTTTTTAAGCTTTTTATGATTTTGGGGTTTTTTTGTTTTACTCTGTATTGCTAACTTGTTTTGGCCAACAAGGTTGCAAGAAACCGATGTCAATCACTTTGTCGCAATGCGCGAAATGCCCACACGTTTCATTCAAACAAATGTATTTAATAAATAAGTTTATTTTTCGGTAGTAATGAACATACTAAACAAATATTAAGTAACACAACTTTTTTGAAGCGTATAAATTAAAATAAACTCAAATTTTACATAAAAACTAGACTAAAATACACCGTTGGTCCCTAAACTTGTCACTGCGCTTCGCGATGGGACAAACCTGAGCATTATCATCGTCGGAGGTCCAAAACATGGGCTTTATATGCCAAACTCGTCCCTTGACCATTAACGCCGATGTCAACGTCCCGTTATACTCCAGAAAACCCGTTATCCTGCTACTGTTGAGGGTAGAAAAGTCTTTTTACTTGATGTACTATAGCAGATGTCTTGTCCAATTTCCGCCATTATGTAGAATATAACAAAGCTGTACTCATTGCTCATCCCCAAACTTGTTTTGAAGCCTACCCAAAAACCCTAATGCAATGTCAATCATCAAATCAAATAATCTAAGTAAGAAAATAACAAACACCAACCTTAGATTTACTCTATGGCGAATAAGAGAATATCCTTTCTTTGATGACCATGAAATTGAGGAAAAAGCTACAATCAGGAGATATTGTAAGTCTTTTTTGGTTATAGTCTATTACAATCATATGTTAGTACGCCTGTTTAAGTTATTCCCCTTTTAGGTAACTTTAGCTTAACATTGTTTTTGTATATTTTTTATACAGCGGGTGAACCAGGATCCTTTAACATGATGTTCCATTATGAAGGTACATTCAAATACTTTCCAGGTAGAATATATCAAGGAGACAAGAAATGCCTTGTTGATCTTGTGGAAATAAAAGAGGTATCCGTTGATGAAATGGATGCTCTCATGACCCAAATCGGTTATGAGATTGGACAAACCAATTATTTCTACTTTCTTAAGCCTAGTTGTACATTGGACGACGGTTTGTTTACTTTGCGTGAAGCTGCTAATGTTGAGTTGTTGAAAGATGTTGTCATAGAGCATAAGTTGATAGATGTCTATGTGGAAATAGGGAAGACAAGATTAGAACTTTCTGAAATGTCCCCACAATCAATTAAGACCGTGTTTTGGGAGATGGATGAAGATAGGAGAAAAGTTGCTACTGCAGCTATTCAATCTTGTTGTAGACGATTGGTGTTAGATGATCTTGATAATGAACCTGCCCTAGATCCTTTTATCCAACTTACACAAGTGCCTATGGACGTCAATGATATTGGTGAATTTAGCAATTTGCCAAACATTGAGCCTGTATTTTCCACCCTAGACACATCATTTGCTAGCCAACTTGTTCATAACAGTGAGCGTGCTTTAGTACTTATTGATGAGGACAATGCTATTAAGGAGCCTGATAATCTTGAGGTTAATCTTTTCTGAGTGACTCAGGGGAAGCACTTAGACAAAGTAGGAAGAGCACTAGTTGATGTCAATAACAGGTTTGAGTAGCCTGATAATTTTGAGGTTAATCTGTTTCAATTGACTCAGGAGAAGCACTTAGACAAAGCAGGAAGAGCACTAGTTGATGTCAATAACAGGTTTGAGGATCCTGATGTGGATGTAACTCTGTTTCAATTGACTCAGGATAACATGGAAGAGGATCATGTTTGTTGAGGTTACTTTGTTACAAGTGAGTGACACTAGTGACTTAGGCAATGCAGTTGATGATTCAATTCAAGCAAATAAAGAGAATACTTGTCAGGAAAATGATGCACAACTTGCTATGGTTAAAGTAGGTCAGAGTAATGAGTTAGGTGAAGTAGGAACAACCAGTAATATAAGTGATGACATGCAGTTGGAAAATTATTTACCGTGATGGTTGATGATGTCTTTGCGGTGAGTATGTTTCTTTCCATCGAGCGAGACTTTGCAAATGGATTCTATACCACATTCTTTTATTACGGTCGGAGTTTGCTACAGAGTGGAAGTCAAAACTAAAGTAAGAGAGCATTCAATAGAAACTATGAGGAGTTGTGTCACACCCCAAATTACATTTTTGCGTGAATGGAATTCACGGGATTGATTGTCATAGCATCACAATCACAGTTATATTGAGCGACTTAAAGTGTCGTTTGGAAAATACATCGTTTGATTTAATAAAAACATTGAGTTACAAAGATAGGTCCCAAATGAAAGTTACTATGCACGGAAAATAAGTTTAGTACAAGTCAAACGATGTTTTTAAAGTATATCAATCCCATGTGAGGCAGCGTCGTCACCGCGACTCTATGATGTGTCCACATGCATGTCATGAAGTATGCCTTAGATACCGAGATAAAACATGCTTAAAAGGTCAACACAAAGGTTGAGTGAAATCCATAGGTTTAATTAATTCGTTTGAACACAATAATCGTAGTGTGAGTTAAATTGTTTCACACTCATCGTTGAAAACAAAATCGTATTTATTTCACTAAGTTCATGACACCAAAGCGTAAACATCGCACCAATAAAAATTGGTAATCATCGTTTCATCGCCGCCCTAATAGGTAAACTTGCCAATTTACCTTCTTGGTTCAAATATAGTGCGCTCGATTTCCTAACCGGGTCAATAAGGCGGGAGTGTTAATTCCAATAGGCCTATTCACAATATTCGCTCGCTCGCAAGTGACTAATGGTTCATGATGTAGGGACTTGAACATGGCAAATACTTAGTGACAATAAAACATTCGGATATAGCATCGGTTCCAAAGCATTTGTGTTCGATTAAAATGTAGCATGTATCTCCCCAAGAGTTTGTAAAGCAGTTAAAAGAGTAAAAGTGGGGCTATGAACTCACTTGATAAAGCTGGTATGATGACAAGAGTGAGTACTTTCAAGTATAGCGGAAACCTTAATCTGGACCTATTACAAATGATATGATATGATATGTAATGAGTTATGGTGTAATGTTATGCATGCATTTCGTATGTTATTTATACCATTTACGGGTTTTGAAAATAATACTTATCGTCGAAAAGTACTCTTTTGACGTCTTGACCATTCTTAAATCACTTTACAAGTATTTACGTCAAAATGTCATCCTACAATAGTTTCGTAATGATTTATTGTGAAATTTTAACTTTTCGTCGTAAAATAAAGTCGTCGGAAATTTCATGAAAGTGACAAAAATGGCTTTGAAAAACTATTCGTAAAATGGTGTACGTCGAGCGTTAGGAAACGAACTCGACGGTTTTGGAAAGTTTGTATCAAAATATAGAAGTTTCAGTTCATGAGTTTTCGTCATCGAGGTCTCGAACATAAAGATAATAAAGGTTAAAGATGGTGATTTTGTCTAATTGTTGTGTAAAAAGTGAGTTTCGGCCAATTTTAAGCATCCGTAAATAATTTATTAAAACTCCGCTATACAAACTGTTGGTCGTTTTGAAAAATATGCTTGGTGATCTTGATTTTATTAGAAGACATTTCGTTCCAAAAAGTTCCACATCATAGTTAAAAACAGCCTTCAATATGGTCATTTTAGTTACCGTAACACTTGTCTCGTAAAAATAATATAGTTTTTCTAAAAATAATAGTTACGGCAATTTTATGAAAACGTGCATATCTTAGTCGTTTCAAATCCGTTTTCTACGTATAATACGTCCTTAGCTTCGTATCAAAGTATACTAATATATTTTGACTAGTCGAAATAATTTATGAAGCTTAAGGCTCGTTTTGACTCGTACAAAATAAAAATAGTATCTTTGAAATTTTCGAAAATGTATATATCGTCGTCAAACTTGAAAAATTCATAACTTCTTCGTTATAACTCCGCTTTTATCCGTTCAAGCGGCCACGGATTCGTTTTAAAGTATATTTTCTAAATATCAAGCCAAGAATTCGTGCCTACTGTCGGATTTTCCAGAAAATCAAAATAAGGACAGATCACTTTTTATACTTATCGAAAATAGTTTTTCTCGTACTAAACTTATTCCAATCCCTTCAAATCAACTCCAAAGCTAATCTAATCCTACCATACACCTTCTTAGGGTGTCATGGGTTCCTAGACATCATCAAGACCAACATATACCAAGGGGATAATTATAGGATGACTTTATATATATATAACTCTAAAAATCATGTAAAAATGGTATAAATCAACATAAGTCATGCATGTTTGCTCCAATTTTGAAGAAATACTTATGAAATGATAAGGAAAATGAAAGATGTAAATGATATGCTTACAAGTTAATATGATGAGGTGCAAAGAACAAGGTTTAGCCTAAACACTCTAGGTTTTATTTCAAAACCTTATTAAGAGTGTTATCTAGATTGTGATTACTTGAACTTGAAAATTTTGTGATGATCCTTTGAAAACCCCTTGATGGCGGTTTGATAGAGAAGAACCAAAAGAGAGGAAAGTTTGCTAACACTTGAAGAATTATTGTGAGATAAATGATAAAGTGAATGGAATGAAGTATAAATCTATACTTGCAATATTTTCTTACCAACTTAATAAATGAAATCACCTCCCCCCATTGGCGGATTTTGGGAGATTGTGTCTCTCAAATATATATATATATATTTTTTTTTTATAATGTGTAAAGTTGTTACAAATATAAGTATAATGTATAATTAAGTAAAAGTGTTGTAACTTGTACATAGTTGTGAAGTTAAAGTGGTATGGACTAAAATAAATTTTAAGGGATCAAAGTAAAGTATATTGAGATCATAAAAATTGTAAAAATACATTTCTTGTAAAATTTGAGTGATATAATAATTATCGTGTAGTTTTTAAGAAAAACGTCGAATAATATAAATTTAACGATTTAAATACAAAATAAATTTAGAACATTAGGTAAACTCAAAATATAGTTTTATAACTAAATGTAAGTATAAAATATATCGGAATCATTTTAGAAGTAACGGATTAAATGTTCAAAATAATAACTCACGCGATAACGTTTATTTAATATAAAATTTGCGTTTAATGTGAAATGTAAAATCATGAATGAACTAATATAATGCAAATGATGTTAATGAAATGTAGACTAAACTTAGTCCATATGAAATGTTCGTGATGATATGATCATGAATTCGCCGCTAAACCATAAAGGTTACGCAATTTGGAACACGTAAACCTAGTTTACGATAAATGTTGAAATTGTAAAGCATGGATTGTTTTGAGAAATGACCCGAAAGTACGGGTTGTCACAAGTTGTTTTTTAGAAGAATGACAAAACAAGAATAAGGGTCGAATGTAAGGGTTGTGTTCCACTTTCGGTCCCAAGTGAAGGTCTGGACCGGATATAGGCCCATCTAGAAGTCCATTAAGCGAAGGGGTATAAATGCATTGCTTTACGCAAAAGGACCCTTGAAATACTCGCCCATGGCTATTGTTTGTCGGCGGGAATGGTGAGACAGTATCCGTCGGTCAGAACATATAATGAGCAACACACTTCTTTGCAATCAAAGGCGATTGAGCTTTTGACCTTCGCTATATCTCGCATAAAATTACAAGACAAATTGAAACCAATCCTTTGGTTCTGTCAAGTCTGTGGATAATCAACTTACCAACTAATACGAGCTTCAAGTGTCCTGCGAGAAGGTTTAAGGGCCAAAACCTAGCAATAATGACCATCAAGGGTCAATTCAAGCTACAATTTACCATGTTAAGAGATTATGTTCAAGAGTTGCACAAGACAAACCCTAATACAACAGTTGTGATAAATGTGGAACGACCTCTAGATGAGGCTCTTCCAACAAGAGAATTCAAGAGAGTGTATGTTTGTTTAGGTGCACTGAAGGAAGGATTTAAAGCGTGTGGGAGATCGTTGTTGGGGCTGGGTGCTTTTCCAGTTCGTGGTCCTTTGAATGGTCAACTGAAGACAACTGTGGGAATTGATAGCAACAATAGTATATACCCTTTAGCTTATGCTTTTGTTGAATCGAGAAAACATAGGATCATGGAATTGGTTTCTTCAATGTTTATCCGATGATATAGCACTTAAGCCAATCTCAAGTATCACTTTTATTCTTGACATAGAAAAGGTAC
>CM040240.1:80155671-80333955 GCA_022545495.1 Chrysanthemum lavandulifolium
AGTCGCTAGCAAAATTTCTGGCAGCAATTGCCACCCAAGTCGCTAACGATGCAAGTCGCTAAAGAGCAACTCGCATGCACCAAGTCGCTACCACCAGTCGCCACCGTAGTGAGAGTCCACTACTTGTAATCAGAACTCGCTAGATCTAACTCGCTAGGTTTAACACCGTAACTCGCTACAATTTTGTAAAGCAAGTCGCTACGAAGAAACTTATCCGTGAACTAAGTCGCTAGCATGAAAACCATATAAACATCACTTTTCAATCCAAAACAACCCAACCAAGATGATTCAAGCTAACCAAATGAAAACCTAAACACTTGTGATGATTCTAAACATGAAAGTACTAACAAAATTCAAACTTTAACACAAGAAATCAACCAAATGATGCAAAACCACTAAACTTTTCAAACTCAAAACCACCTAAAACCACTAGAAACCAAAGATGTGCAAGATATGATCTAACCATGGCTCTTGATACCAATTGTAAGATATTGATTTCACATACACATCATAACATTAACACAATGAGCACATAGATGGTTTTAGAGAGAGAAAGAGTGGGACATTCTAGTGAGAGAAACTTGTAGAATATTAGATTACCAAAGAATATCCAACCTCTACCTTGCAAGGTAGAGGGTATTTATAGGTTACAAACTAAACGACCTCCCGACGGCCCTGTGGATCGGGGATACAATGGGTAAAGACGCGTCCTTCCTCCACGGTGTTGCACTAGACTATTTTACGCCATCGACTAACTACATAACAACATAAATAAGTAACTAACGATTAGTCTACGAGCTAACTTATGCTAGATAATAGTTGGGGTGACCGACTCTTCAATACGTGAATTTTCTAATTCCTAACACAATCTTCGTGTTTCATCGGTTACTCGCTGTTTTCCTTGCTTGGATAAGCTTGAAAACACTTCGACTTCATGGATATCTTTCACGCTTGGACGATTGTGAAGGATTTTGGTTTTAAACCTAATCTTACGCCTAAGCGTAAAGCTTACGAGTAAGCACTCTACGCCTAAGTTAAATCTACGCGTAAGGTACTCACTTCTAAGTATAAAGTTTACGCATAAGCTTACGCTTAACCTTAAGTTTACGCCAGAAGTCCGGGTCCACGATAAGCATCATCTTACGCCTAAGGAGAGTTACGATAAGTCGCTTACGCCTAAGCAATCCTACGATAAGACCGACTCCTACGCTTAAGAACAGTTTATTTAGTAAGATTTTGAGCAAAACTTCAAACGGCTATAACTTTTGAACCGTAATCTGCTTTCAAGATTCTACCCATCAAAACGACCGTGAGAACGAGGAGATTGGCATGTCAAATAAACTAAAGTTGTTTTGGGTCAACTTTCAAGTCCTAAAAATGCTCCGAACAGAAGTTATTGAGATTTTTAAGTTTTTAGACAAAATTTTCACTACAACAACCAAGCTTAATCTTCATCAAACTCAACTCCTTTATCATTGAATCGATCATACATCAACTTTATCAGTATTACCTTCATCAATGGCAACTCAACAAGACATTCATGCAGTTGGTGCCGAAAACCGTCCTCCTATGTTGAAAAAAGGTGGTTATCTTAAATGGACAAGTCGTATGCTCCGCTACATCAAGACCAAACCTAATGGAAAACTAATGATTCAATCCATTACAAATGGACCCTTCAAGCCTCGACAAGTCCAAGACCCGAAATGCCGATGCAACACCTCCCATCCCACCATCCTTTCGTACTCAATATGAATCGAATACACCAAGAGGATAAGAAGCAAGTCGAAGCAGATGACATGGCAATTCATATTGTCCAACTGGTTTACCAAGAGACAACTTTGTCATCAGAGATGCCAGAAACTTCTTTCGATATGTGGGAACATGTTAAACGGCTTTGTCATGGAACGAAATTGGTCAACAAGATACGGAGAACAAGTCGCTAACGCACGGGAGAAGTTTACATCTACTCCGTGAGAACCCATTGAATCCTACTATGGAAGGTTTTGCAATTTAATGAATGAGCTTATCGAAACAAGTTGGAACCCGTAACTATCATGAGTAACATTAAATTCCTAAACAATCTTCCGTAAGAATGGGGACGATATGTCACTATTGTCAACCAAACAAAAGACTTACATGAGGTGAACTTTGATCAACTCAACGATTTTCTCAAACAAAACCAAACCAAGTGAATGAAGTCGAAAGAAAGATTGGCAAAGAATCATGATCCATCGGCACTAATTGCAAAGACTCAAACTCCAAAGTGAATACACAACAACAAGCTTCATCATCTTCCACTAACAACTTGCAAAGAATACATTCCACAACCACAAGTCGCTTTTCCTCAACAACAATTCTATCCACGGAACAACAAGTCATTCAACAACAACAAGATCCACAATACCAGAACAAGGAATCACCGATCCGAACCGAACAAGAAGAGGCTTTGTCACATGCATTTGCATTCTTGGGTAAAGCATTCGAAGTCGCTATTCCACACCAACTAACAACAACCAAAGGATTTCATTAAACACTGCAATGTGCAAATTGCACACCGGGTTTGAATATGGGTCATCAGGACAAATGGTTGAGTTATTGGGAATCAATGACGATATGCTACCGATTTCGTACGGGTAATCAAAGCGGTTCCGTATCGTGGTAATCAGTTGGGTCGTAATGTTGGAAATCGATGATGTAATTTTGAATAGAGCAGTGGGGAATCGAATGGAAATGTTGCACCCATCGTGGAAATTATGAAAATGTGAATCGTGCTAATCCAAGTTACGTGTTACAACCGCAAGGAGTGGGTCACATGGCAAGGAATTGTCCTACTAAGTCGAAAAAGAAGGATCTTGCATATCTTCGTAAAGCTATCATGTTGGTATAAAAGGAACAAGCATGTCTTCGCTGAGTCTTGAGGAACATGATTTTATAGCTATTATGGATGATTTGGAAGACCGAGAGGACATCAATGCAAACTGCATCTTCATGGCAAATCTTCAGAGACTAAGCACGACATCGACTGACGCACCTCCTGCCTATGACGCCAATGCAAGATTCGATGTACCAATCATTGATCCATGCTATAACAATGTCATATTTGATGTGTTTACTAATGACTTAACAAGATTATGTGACATCGCACCTACTTATGATACATACCGACAACTGAGTTGTAGCAATACTCACTCAAACCCGATGTGGATCCTAGTGGAGGCGTGTGTGGCACAAAACACCGAGACCGATGAGGAAACACGTGCTTATTTTGAAACATTAATCAATAATTGTGGCATTGAAATCGAGAAAGTTAAACGGTCAATCGCGGTTAAGGCCGCGAATGCTAAATTGATCAATGAGCTTGAGAGTTACAAGGAGAACGCAAAAGCTTTTGAATTTCATAAAACAAAGAATCGAATTAGAAATTGGTTATCGAAATTGCTTTTAAGAGAAAACAATTGCGCATCAAGTATGACACACTTGATGTGAATTTGAACGTGAAAATAAAATCTTTAAACAAGGAAATTTCGATCTAAATGACCAACTTTCTAAACAAAAGTAATGTTTTCGATCTTGAAAAGAGAAGAAACAAGCATCATCGATTTTCAAAACGTGAAGATTCTCTTCTTGATGAAATTTTGATAAAAGTGAAAAAATAAAAATTGGAAAATTTGCTTGTTACAACGGGTCATTCACCTAAATCAACCAATATGTCGATTAATCAAACAAACCGTATTTTCATACAACACAAAAATGGCTCTTGGTAACACACCTCCTTGTTTCTCAAGAAAGCTCGTAAAGAACCGAATGTTTTGAACAATGGAAAACCTTTGCATGAACCCATAATTGTTCATGATTCTCTTGAAACGTTAGAACTATCTCGAGGAGAGTAGATCAAACCGAAACAAAATCATCCGGAAATCAAACCAATTGCAAGTATGACACACCGTCGTATGAGCGTGCCTACAATGACATGAAAGTTAAAATGATCTTTGAGGGCTCACCGAATGTCAAAAGGAAAGGCAAGTGGATACCGAGATTACAAAACCATTGACCGAGGAGAAAGCAAATGTTCCCAAACCGGTTTTCAAACCAAAATGTCTGCTTTCCGCCTCCTCCAAAAGTCAATAAGAAAAATGATTTATCAAAACCAACACTCCACCCGCCTTGCCTAAACAAAATGTTGAAAAGGAAAAGCGGTTATCGAAACACCAAAAGTTTTAGCACCTAGACTTTTTAAGATGAGTACCACTAATGCGCCTCGCCTCACATCTAAACCATATGGAACAAACGACATTAGTTTAAACAAGCACTCTACGTAGACTAGAAAGTCGAAACCACTTTCTAGATAAAATGTGAATCCTAATGCGTGTGCCTTACCTTCTACAGACTAGAAAGCACCTCTAGAGCAAAGCAGACTAAAGCCTAAGAGCAATACAAGGAAAATAGAGTCTCGATCGCTTCTAAGAGTAGTAGCTTGAATAAAGAGAAGAAAGTAGAAGAACACCCTAGGAATTTACCACTTTATAATAAGAAAGACATTTCATCTGAATGTACTGAACCTATGAAACTTGCTAAGTTTAATGAATGTGTTGATTCTGTTTATGTAACTTGCAAGAAATCTTTAACTAATGTTCATGATGATTGTGTTTCTAAGAATGTGAATGATAAGCCTGTTAAGAAGAACGTTCCAAAAAGAACTTATGCTAAACGAATAGGAAGACTAGTTGCAAAACTTAGGCTTTACACTACTGATAAGAAGCATAGTGTTTACTTTAGGGATGACTTTTGAAACCCACGGGTAGAATTTTCACACCCGAATGGTACAATGAGTGACAAACCGTAATACCTAGTAGAAAACTTCTTTGAGTGTGATCGATTTTACCTCTAACCCAAAGGAACCAAAATCAAAACGGTTTCCAAAATCTTCTTCTTCTCGTTATTGCGTGTTATCGAAATATGTCTTTGGATCGTCGACTCGGGTTGCTCCAAGCACATGACCGGAATCAAGTCACCGATCAATTTCGCTTGAAATTCATGGAACCGCTCGCTTTGGAAATGATCATGTAGCAACTATCATGGGTTATGGAGATCTACCTTTTGGAACTTATTTGATCACTCGGGTTTACTATGTCAAGGTTTAGGATACAATTTGTTTTCGGTCGGGCGATTACGTGATGCGATTTAGAGGTTGCTTTTAGGAAAATGCTTGCTTCGTTAGAAACTTGGATGGCACTAATCTCTTAACGGGAATCGTGATACAAACTTGTATACTATCGAAATTAACCAAATGGCCTCTTCATCACCAATATGTCTTATGACATGAGCATCTCGAACAAAGTCCTGGTTGTGGCACAGACGATTATCCCATCTCAATTCCGACACCATCAACAAACTTGCCAAAGACAACATCGTCAACGGACTTCCAAAGTTCAAATACACCAAAGATCACTTATGTCCATCATGCGAATAAGGAAAAAGCAAAAGAGCATCATATAAACCCAAATCCGTACCTAGTTCGCAAGCAAAGTTGCATATGTTGCACATGGACTTATGTGGCCCAATGAGAGTTGAAAGCATTAATGGGAAAAAGTATATTCTTGTTATCGTCAATGATTATTCGAGATATACATGGGTTAGGTTTCTGAGATCAAAAGACGAAGCACCGTGCATCATCATCACCTTTCAAGCGCATTCAAGTACTTCTTCAAACTCCGCAGGGTAGTAAGAATGCATAAACAGCACAAAATTCACTAATCGAGTTAAGAACTTCTTTGAAGATGTTGGAATCACACATCGACATCGCTTGTTAGAACTCCACAATAGAATGGGGTAGTTGAAAGAAGAAATCGTACTCTTGTGGAAGCCGCCGACAATGCTAATTTATTCTTGTGCACCGTTATTTCTATGGGTCGATGTTGTTGCCATCGCTTGTTTCACTCGTAACCGATCCTCATCCATCCAAGATTCAATAAAACCCCATATGAACTTGTGAACAACAGAAACCCGATATCTCTTACTTTCACGTGTTTGGCGCTTTGTGCTATCCGACAAATGACAGAGAAGATCTAGGAAAACCGAAAGCTAAAGGTGATATTGGAATCTTCATTGGATATTCGAAAACTCGAGGGCATTGTGGTGTATAACAGAGAACTAGGAGGATCATGGAGACGATGAATGTGAATTTTGATGAACTTTCACAAATGGCTTCTGAGAGACTCGCTCTAGAACCCGCGCTTAATCCGATGGCTTCTGAGAGACTCGCTCTAGAACCCGCGCTTAATCTGATGGCTTCTAATCAAAACAGATTATAACCCGCACCAAACCAGCAGACTTCTGGACACATTAGTTCAGGACTCATACAACAAAGAGCCCCATCAACTTTTGCTGACACACCTCATGAACAAGAATGGGAGAAATTCTTTGAGTTAATGTTCGATGAATACTATGGTGAAACTTCGACAAATACATCAAACCATCATTTCGCTGCACCCGCCAACATCATCTACCACCACCAATGTAAGATGCATCTACAACGGTTGAAACCAATGCACCAACTCCATCAACATCATCTACATCTACTCCAAGAACTCCTATTCTTACAACAGCTTTACCAAAGCAGTTGATGAGCAAAACCAAAACATATCATTTCAAGAAGAACCTACTCAAACCGTAACGATGCAACGTTAGATGAAGACTTATTTGAAAACCCGTTTGCTACGGAATCAACTCGAATCATCTTCAAGCTTACGAGAACCATCTAACTCGCACTCGTATAATCTACGGTATCCTTCTACTCAAGTGGACAAAAGACCATCCGATTGAACAAGTTATTGGTGAACCGTCAAGGCCAATTCGACGAGAGGCCAACTTGCCACCGATTGCGACTTGTGCATTTACCTTGCTCAATTAGCAATATTGAACCAAGAACATTCGGGAGGCAATGGCGTAACCCGCATGGATAGAAGCGATGTAGAGGAACTTCTCCAATACCGCCTACATGACTCTTGGGATATGGTTCCAAGACCAATTGACATTCGCGCCATTGATCTCAAATGGTTATGGAAGAACAAAAGGGATGAAGAAATGACAGTAATTGCAATAAAGCTCGTCTTGTGGCCAAAGGATACAGACAGGAAGAAGGAATAGACTTTGAAGAGTCATTTGCGCGGTAGCTAGACTTGAGGCGTCAGATATTCTTAGCCTATGCACCACAAAACATCACGGTTTATCGATGGACATTAAGATCGCGTTCTTGAATGGAACTCGAAAGAAGAAGTGTATGTGAGTCACCAAAAGGCTTCATAGACATGGAACATCCGACTACGTCTACAAACTCAAAAAGGCAATCTATGGATTAAAGCAAGCTCCGAGAGCGTGGTATGACGAATCGTCTTCTTTCCTTATCCTAAACAATTTCACCAAAGGAACTGTTGATCCTACCTTGTTTACACAAAATGCAAAACGACATTTTGATTGTTCGATTTACGTGGACGACATCATTTTGGGTCCACTAATCCGAATCTTTCAAAACATTTTGAAAATCTCATGAAAAGTAAATTTGAAATGTCCATGATGGGGAACTAAAGTTTTCTTGGTTTATAAATTCATCAATCCCCACGTGGAATTTTTATTAATCAAGCAAAATATACAACCGAGATTTTGAAAATCATGGTATGGATAATTGTGACTCTGTTGGCACACCAATGGTAACATCACCAAAAATTGGAGCCGATTTGTTTGGGAAACCTATCGATCCAAGAAATATCAAGCATGATTGGTTCTCTCATGTACCTTCATCGCTAGTCGACCCGATATTCATTTTTTGTTTGCTTATTAGCACGGTTTCGTGCAAAGCTCATCGAACCGCACCTCAAAGAGGTTAAAAGGATCTTTCGCACCTGAAGACATCCATTCACAAGGGTCTTTGGTATCCGGGAACCGGATTTGATCTAATTGCCTTTTCGATGCGGACCACGGAGGTGATCAAGTTACGCAAAAAGTAAACCGGAGGAGCACAATTTTGGGTGAAAAGTTAGTCACCGGTCTTCAAAGAAACAAAATTGTACTGCACTTTCAACCGTGAAGTTGAGTATGTGTCTCTATCACGTGTTGTGCTCAAGTTCTATGGATGAGAACACAACTCACGATTATGGCTTTAATTTCGATAAAATACCTATGTATTGTGACTCGAAAAGTGCCATAGCCATATCATGCAATCCTGTTCATCACTCAAAGACTAAGCATATCGAGTCCGCTATTACTTCATAAAAGAACATGTGGAAGAAGGTCTTGTTGAATAATTTTTCGTGAAGACCGATTACCAACCAGCCGATCTATTTACTAAAGCCCTTCCAAAAGAAAGGTTTGACGATTTAGTTCTATTTAATTGAATGCGAAGCCTAACCCCGAGGAGTTAAAATGTCTTCTCGAATCTTCTTGAAAATGATTTTCCAAAGCTTCGCTATAAATATTTTCAAAAACAAAATACAAAATTTGAAAAAAACCAACAAAAGCAAAATATAAAACTTTCAAAAATACAAAACAATAGAAAATCAAAATCCAAAATATTCTTCTCACGACATGTCTCTCGTATAATCGATATTCTCAGACGCTTTAGAAATGTCATTTAACAATGATACGGACATGTACGGTGTGCTTCAACGAGAGTTCTTTAATGTTTTCCAAAACATGTCGTTTCTCAAAATTTCTTCAAAAATGGCTTTCAGATACTTGAAGACGAAACCCGAAAATGATGACTTTTGATTATTTCAAATCAAAACTCGTGTTTTAAAGAAAAATCTAGTGTACACTTGAAGGCACTACATTTAAAAATGGTGATAAATCATCATCATCTTGAGCACCTTTTTCAAGATTGTTCAAAACGATTTTTTCAAAATCTTTCAAAATATTTTGTGCTCAAGATAACTCCTATAAAACCCTTTAATTGATTATGCTTTATTAAAGGGGAGTATAAAACAAAAATGTTCCAATTCATGCTTAAATCAAACCGCTTGTCTCCCAAAAGATTCTCAAATGTTGTTTAATCCGTTGATATAAAAAATATCACGAATATGCTATTTTGAGGGGAGAAGACGTGATTAAAATGTGATCAAAAAGTTTAATGATCGTTGTTTGAACCTCAAAAGAGCTCGACTCAGTTGAAACTATTGAATTGACGAGGAATCAAAGTCAGTAAATGTACCACTTCGAGAAACTTGTGATAGACATGCACTTTCATGGGTCTAACCTTCTTTTCAAGAAGTGTTTACAACTTCAAGGTAGTTATTAGAGCTAGTTGTCACCTAAAAACTGACAATGGAACTCTCTAACTAAGCAACGTAATCGTGTCTCATGGGGAATTGTCTATCATGAGCCGATCAATTCAAAAAGTGCGAACTCTACCCTCTATGCGCAGATTTCTGTCAAAACTTATAAGCACATGTGAAGGGGGAGTGTTTCTGAAAATATAAAACTCTCAGAGTTTTCCAAACATGTTTTCAATCATAAACACTTTCAGAGATTTTCCAGAAAAATGGTTTTATGGCAAGATGGGACAGTCATGGAGTTATAAGGTGTCTAAGGATAAGTAAATCCGTCCTATGATCCGCCAGAGCCGGAGGGATCTACCCAAGGACAATACCCATAGTTAGTATTAGAAGTCCTTAGGTATGATTGAAAAAAGGAGAAATGTGAGAAAGGAGAAAGAAGTGGTTGAAGAATTAAAAGAAAAGCAAAAGAAAGGGTGAAAAGAAATAGCCCTCCATAATCAACCTTAGGCGTAAACCGGGTTTAATTCATCTCGCATCTTGGTTGTCACTAAGATGACACCGGTATTGAAGACAAAGACGTCATGGACCCAAGGACGCTTGCACTAAACCTTCTAGCCACTCAATTCCTCTTAAAAGGATTTGTTTCATCCTCACTGGGAACCCTACGTAAACTATCGGCTTTCTCTTAGAGATCATTGGTATTGAAGAAGGAGACCTCTCCTAGTCTCCGCTCGAAAACCAAAATGCACTATTGAGTCTAGAGCCACGAGATTCATCAAAAGATCTCATAGGAACACTTGACATGACATCGCTTGTTGTTCATCAATAAGGACACAAGTGATATATTCTAGAGTACTACGCAGATCTTAGCAAGTCGCCAGAACATTTATGAGAGGATTTACAATTGTAATCCTCGGTGATTGAATGGAAATTCGCCGTGGTCAACATCAAGCGACCTAACAAAGATGTCACTCGGTAACTCCCGTGGATTACGCTTAGTGTGTCTCAAACGGTCTGATCGCGGGGTGATGCTTGGTGTACCTCGGCGACTCTCCTGAATCCGTAGGTGTACTTGCACATCGCGTTATCTCACTTGTGGGACTCAGTTCAGAACGGCCTTTGTGAGAATTAGAGACGTGTTTTCACACTATGTTGTTAACACACTCAAGTTCAAACTTGTAAGCTACCGGATTACTTCTAACCCATGTTTTTATGTTTTCTTCTTATGGATGCTTGCGGGAGGAAGAGATCGTGCGGATTTTCCACATGCTCATACCAACAACACATGAAAAGTTCTCATCAAAATCAAAGGCAACGCAAAGTCAAAGATGATTCTTCGTCAATGTCAAAGAATCTACAAAGTTTAAAGACTCGAGAACTACATCATTGGTAACCAAAAGACAAATAGAAGTGTGAGCATGGTGGAGAATGACGTGGAGACACCTAACCAACGAAGTTGACAACGGCAGAATACCACATTATCTGATCACAAAGCATGAAGGAACAAAGAATCAAGACTATTCTATATCTACACGCAAAGTTCAAGCTCAAGGAAAGTAAAGACCTAATCAAGTGGAGCATCTTTTGAATGACCACCCCTTATGGGGAGATTTTTAGCCGTAACATTTTTATTAGAAGTGATGGTCATTCACGTTTAGGAACTTTGTAACGTGTATTAGATATCATACTAGAATAGTCAACGGGCTCGTGGATTGGGCTAAGCTAAATGGCTAAATGTTTAGTTAAGCTAGCCTTGTATAAGTTCATTTAACCCAATCCATGTCCAAGCCCATCTCACGACCCCATGGCCAAGCCTTAGGGCATTATGTTACTTGTATTATAAATACCCTCAAAGTCTCATTTGAGGTGTGTGCTTGAGTGTGTGTGTGTGTGTGTTTTCCTTTGATATTAAAGTTCTTCTTTTCATCTTATTTCTCTAACACATATACGCATAACTATCATCATCAAGTCACCATCTTTCTCATCTTTGTTTCTTTCTTATTTATACGCATAGCTTTGTGTTTATTTTTTACGTGTAAGCTTGTGTGGTAAAGCTTGGTATAACGTGATAAGGTTGATATATTTAAGGTCCTACAATATTGTATTGCCACGAAAAACTATAATTTCTTAATAAATCACTAAATGACTATCGTAGGATATCATTTCAATGTAAGTACTTACAAAGTAATTTATAACTTGTCAAGACGTTATAAACTTATTTTCGACGATAAACTTTATTTTTAAAATTGCACAAGTGGTATGGATATCATATGAGTTTGCATGCACGACATTGTTTCATGACTTATATTAGAGCATATCATTCATATTAGGTTGCGGATAGAGATTGCACCTCATTTCTGTGAATCCACTTTGTCATCATAATTATTGCATCAGGTGAGTATTCACAATCCCCTTTTTACCGTTTTTACTATATTTTGGGGCGAAATGCATGAACCATACTTGAGCTAAATTGATTACTACTTTTGTGAACTCCTTTGACTTGAACTTTTGAACTTGAATCAAATCCTTGAACTTAATTACGAATTTATGACTTGTTAGAACTTATTGAACCGTACGTGCTATGACCCTAAAGTCTCGCCTTATTGGTGGAGCGTGCAAATTCTCCCATGTTCGGAGTGTTCTTAATTGTATATTAATAGTTGTATGATGTACCGTTCGTACATTCGCATTGTTAGTCTCCTATTAGTAGGTAGTATGGATAGCGCCTATTAGAGGTCGGCCAACCTCTCGCTCACTATGTTACTGAACACATATTATTTATTCTAGGGCTTTTCCCGCATACATTATTATATACGTGGTGCTATATTGTGAACTATTATGACATCGTACACTTGACTACTAGATACACCATATTTTGTGCAATGGGTTGTGAACACACAGGTTGCAAGTTTTGTATGGGCGGAACTTGGAACTGAGTGGATTTACAATGCCTTTGCTTTGTGGACTATTCTCGATGACCGAAACCTTTGACTCTCTTTTGCGAGTTTTCTTATTATACGAAACGTGTATACTCACCAACTATTTTCATAGTTGACCCGTTTTCTCTCATGCATTTCAGGTGATCGTTTGTAAGCTTTTCCTCAAGGTCTTTGCATAATGAAGTTTTCACATGTCACTACTAATCATTATGTAATAAAACGTAATCTTTGGGATCTAAACTTTATATTATATTTGCCGATCGCTTCGGCTAAACTGGCATTGTAATAATGTATCTTTTTCTTTAATCTTAAACGTTGGTATGTTCTATTATCTTTTGCTTGTGTTACTTTTCAGTTACACCTCGTGTCTCCGCCATCGGCGGGGTGTGACACTTACATTGTGATTATGGATTTTTAAGAAGATTAACATGTTTTTTTAAAAGTTTATAAAAAATAATCCATAACTTTGTGGTTTTTTAGTTTGTTGTTTGATAAAAGTAAGATCGGATCGGATTAGATTTTAAGATCTTATGGTTAAGATCGGGATCGTGTGAGATCTTATGCTTGTAAAGATCCTACATAAGATCGGGATCGCTTTTTACTATGTAGCATCAGAAAACGTAAGATCCCAAGATCAAGATCGTGATCTTAACGCTATGCTTTTAAAGCAAAAATTAATGTTTAGATGTACAAGATTTGCAAAAGATTATAAAAATATTCTTGTTTAATAAATTTGGTTAAAGCCACTCGGCTCTATGTAGATCTCTCTGTTTTTGCTAATAAAAATTTTGATAATTTTTTTTAGAAAGAGACCAAAACTCACATTTGTAAACACGTATAAGCAAACCAATTCAATAAAATTAAACCTTATTAGAAGTATCAATTATTAACTCAATCCATTAGTTGATATTGTGTTGGGTGCCCTACGGTAGGTATAATTTTGTCGAATATATTATATCATAATCAAGCTATTATTGGCATAAATTTAATTGATTTCATGGTAGGTAAAATTTTGTGGAATACATATCATATCACGATCAAACTTTTTTCTTTTACATTTATAATTCAACAAATCTATTCATTAGAACACACATACAACTATTAGCAAACAACATTTAATTGTCCAGTAGGGACTTTATGGGTAGGGGTGTCATTGGTGGCCACTCGAGTCAAGTCGTGTCAATAATCGATTCAAAATTATATTCGGGTTAATCGTCAACCCGGTGACTCCAGTTCTAAACAAGGTCGGGTTCGGGCATGTTTTTTAGCACTTGACCAACCGAACTCGAATAACCTTACTCAACAACAATTTTACAATGAAAAACTGGTGACCGAACTCGAATCGACCCGACCCAAGTTCTAAACAATGTCGGGTTCAATATATTTTTTTCATGATTGACCGAACCCGACCGGATCAACCCGAATAACACCCCTAATTATTGGTGGGTTTGTTTTGGCCTTTTGGGTCTCTTAAAAAGCTACAATTTGTATTCAAGTTATACTTTGACTCAATTCAACTACAAATTTTAAGTGTGATAAGTTAAACCTATCACAATAAAATTACTTTTTGTTAAAGGAATTTGCTAGATATATTCTTTCATGCTAAAGGGTTAGGTTATAAAATAACAAGACTTTTTTTTCCCCTCAAAGTGTCGTTTTAATATGTAAACTACAAGAAATATCAGTCAATGTAACAAATTTTTATAAAATGTTTGAATATACACATTTTGATGTGTTTAAAGTATTAGGAAATGCAATGCTTAAATAATAAATATACTTAGATGCATTGTTTAAAGTATCAGGAAATGCATTGCTTAGAGCGTGTATGTTATTTATGTGGCTTCTTTGGTCATGTTTGGCAACAAGCGGTAAGGAAGCGTTTAAGAATGATAATGACAATGAAAGATTTAAATGAAAAGTTTTATTTGGTAATATACTCCGATAGCGCTTGATACTAGCCCAATCGCTCCAAATTAAACTGCTTCATGAAGAAGCATTTCATTACTGCTCCTAGCATTTTGTTTAAGAAATTACATATTTACCCTTAAATATTACCACGTACAAATATTTAATGGGTTGGGATTCGATGATAGCATATATATTTGTCTATTGAAGAGATATGAATGGTTATTGGCAGGAGTACATACTACTGTTAAAATGATGATATATACTAACAACTACTCGAACTTTTTAATAAAGGGTTATAGGTAGGAGCACATACTACTGTTAAAATAATAACTTAAGTATTTGTTTAATAATTTTTTTGTTTTAACGTGTGTATGCCTTTTTTCGTAATTTTACACTTTATAGTTACGCTATCGCTACGTTACAAACACGTTGTTTATACAAACAAGCCATCGCTAACGCCATCGCATCGCTTAACAAACAACTACTGCTTACTACTACTGCTTATTGCTTACTGCTACTCGTCGCCAAACATACCCTTTGTGAGTCTTATGGCAAATAGCGTTACTTTTAATCCTCATCTTACGAGGAAAAGTAATCTTTTCGAATTTTATTTGTATGTTTTCTTTCTCTCTGCTTAAGTGTAGATGTCATAATGTAAAATATTAGAACTCTTGGCTTAATAAGCCTTTGTAATTTCTCTTGTAGCTCTATGCTAGAGAGATTTTGTTTTTAATGAATTCGTCGTTAAAAAAATGTACTTAAAATGAATACTACAACATCTCATTACTTGGATGATAACTAAATTACACCACCTTGATGTAGGGGTGAGCATCGGGTTAAGACCGGATCGGACCGGATGAAGACCAATTTAACCCAAAATCTTAGACCGAGGATCAGACCGAATGTGTTCTGTCCGGTCAGGGTTGGTCCGGCCCGGTCCGGTTCAAGAAGGCATAATGGTTGGTTTGTACGTAAGATCGGACCGAACCGACCCGAGACCGAAATAAGAAAAAAGTTAGAACCGAGATTGGACCACTAGTCTTTCCGCTCGATCAGGTTTTTGTCAGTCCGGTAGGTTTTCTCGATCCAATTTAAAATTGATGCTCAGCCCTGCCTTGATGTACCATTAACTACTCATAAAAAAAAATCCTTACATTTAAGGCTATGTTTAGTAAAAACAAAATATATACACAAAATTGTTAGATTATGTTTGGATTTAGCTTAATCATTTAATGTGAAAAAAGCTAAATTTAGAGAGTTATATCAAAGTTGTTTAGTTATAACTTAACAAAAATTTAAGAATAAAAAGTGATAGAATTAAGAGCCTACTAGTATTTAAATAAATAAATAAATAAATCAAAAAAAAGCCTAAGGGTATGTTTCGCGATAATAGCGGTAGCAAGAAGCAATAATAGAAAGTAGTAGTAGTAAGCAGTTATTGTTTTTATTGATAAAGCGTTTAGTAACATAGTTTTATAGTCATAATTAGTAAGTGAAAATGTAGTTGCTCGTAAATGCTATTAGAAATACCATTTTGATTTGGAGTGTTTAGAAACAATAGAAATGCTTGTTTCCAAACATGTATTCTGTGTGTAAAACACTAAAAGCTTCGAGTATGGTGGCTTAGAGCCTCCGCCAGTCTCACATGGCACCCAAACTGGCACCGCCAGTGGCAAGCCACGGTACCGCCCCCTCGCACCAGTGCTTGAGCCAAATTTTTAGCGTATGTGAGTTGTGATTTTTTGTGTGTATATGTGTTTTCGGTGTGTGCATTTGAGGAAGATGAAGGTTGTCTTTTGTTGTTGTTGTTGTTTTTTTTTTTTTTTTAATTAATTTTGTAATTTTTTTAAATGATATTTGTATTTTTATTTTCGTTGTATAAATAAATTCTTGAAATTTAGTTTGTTGCAAAAATAAAAAGGAAAAAGAATTAATGGGTGAGACCTTTTTGGTATGTTATGAGAGGAGTATTTCAAAGATACCCTAAAAGTAAAAACATTTTTGGTGATTTACCAGTACCTCCGAAACGACGTCGGATAAGGAACATATCCCCTAAAGATCCGGGAAACAGGTAAGGCCCTCCCTAGGATTCGCCGACTATGAAACACATTTAAACGAAGTCATCTTCACTTACTTGCGAATATCTCTCAACAACATTAAAAAACACCACCAACAAAATCTCTTTTTTTATATATACTTCTTCCCATTTTTATCATCTCATTTTTTTTTATTTACTCCTTCCAATAATGCTGCTAAAAAACACACACCTTCATCTCAGCTATCCAATTCTTTGTAAGTTTTCTTCATTCATACCCCCACTTCAAATCTTTTGTGTTTGTTTTTTTGTTGCCATTTTTTTTAATAAAAAAGTAAGTACTTTAGTGGTACTTATTGCATTGTTGATCTAGATTTGTGATTTTGGTGTGATATGCCATGTGGGTTTGTAAAAAAGATTAGATCTTTTTGTGTTTTTATAAAAGTGGGGTGTTTGTTTAAGCTTATTTGTGGTTATTTGATTTCGGCTTATATTTCATAAGCCTTAATTTTTCGGCTTTTATAAGTTTATTATGGAATATAAGCGGAAATCAAATAAACTCCTAAGCCCACAAATAAGCTTGAACAACTGGTATTTTTAGTAATTGCATTGGTGATATGAATTTGTGATTTTCTTGGGACATTTCCATGTGGTTTTTGTAGAAATATTAGATCTTTTGTGTTTTTCTATAATATTTATGTCACTTTAGTAGCAGATTTTAGTCAGTTTTTAGTGCTATTTGTTGCATTATAAATTCAAATCCGTGAATTTTACCCTTTTTATTTTGCTGGAATTTCATGTGGGGTTTTTGTAAAAAAATTGGATCTTTAGACTCTAGTGATTTTTATTTTATAAATTTGTGTGTTTAGTTTCTGCCACTTAAAATGCAAAGATTATATCAACTTTAGTTTATATATGTTGCATTATTAAGTCCGATATGTGATTTTGATGTGAAATTTCGTCTGGGTTATGTAAAAATATTGAATATTCCATCTTTTGTATCTTTTTTTTATAGATTTGTTTAGTCTCAGACACTATAAAATGCAGAATCAAGTCGAACTTAGTGATACACTCCTCAACCCAGATTATATCGCCTATTATTGATTTAAATCTGCAATATGTTGTGAAATTGTAAGTTGTTATGTAAAAGATTCGATCTTTGCATTTGTTCGATTTGTAAAGTTTCTGCCTCATCAAATGCCTTATTAAATCCAAGTTTTGATACCTAGTGTTAGGAAAGTTTTATTACTTATAGATAAAAAATAACTTCACTAATCTATTAACAGAGTATTATTTAAGTAAATTTTGAATTTTGAAAGTACTTGGTTTAGATCTTTAAAATCGACCGGAAAGTGCCCTTTATTTTTATTTTTTCTTTATTTATAAAGTCAAGTGGAAAGTCAAAGTCTTGGTTGAAATCTGGGTGCATCTCCTTTTTTGAAAAGTAGGGAATTATGTAATTATTTTATGTATCGATACTATACTATTAGAATTGGCCAATTGCAGTTGGTTGGGAATTCGATTCGTGATTAGCAAACTTAGTCAGGAAAGATGTATGAATAGAATGTAGTATCACATGTCTTGCAAAAGGGTAAATGGGCGTTATAGGGGCATTTTCGTTGGATTTTAAAAATGTTCATGTGATTCTGAAAAATCCAAATTATGTAGAACATAGTTATTGGATGTACTTTTGTTGTTTAGTTGCTTGGTACAGATAAAGATAAGGTGTCCAATAACCTTTGTTGAAAAAGTAGACGCGTCCTGTAAAATGAGGGTAAAAGCCTTCAAAATGTGTAGCTGGATAATTGTATATTATTTAAGTAATCAAATAATCAGAAAATTGATTTGAATTGCAGATCCAAACACCTCCTCTATTTTTTCAAAGTTGAGATTAACATTTCTGATAATGTAGTACTTGTCTATGTGAGTTTTTTTAGCAATCTTGTCTAATTACATAATGTGATATTCTTGTTGATGCAGGAATATTGATAAGTTTATCTACATAAACTAACTATAAAAAAATGGTGATCGGGACACGGAAAGAAGCAGCATGGTTCACTACTATATGGAAGTCTTCACGTAAAACCAGAATCTCAGACCCCGAAAAACCCATTATTGGTATCATGTCGCTTGAAGTCTCACGCTTAATGACAAAAGTAACTAATTTATGGCACTTTCTAAGTGACAAACAAATGTCATGTTTACAAGATGAACTCACCAACTCACTTGGCATTCGTAACCTCGTTTCACAAGATTACAATCATCTCATGGAACTTGCCTTAATCGAGATCATGGACACCATCAAGTGTGTCGCACAAGGAGTTTCAAGGCTTGGGAAAAAATGCATTGATCCAGTTTATCACAATCTTGATCATGTTTTTGATAACGGTATTGAGATTGATGTTAAATGGTGTGGATGGGAGTATAAGTTGAAGAAAATGGATAGACGGGTTAAAAAGATGAAAAGATTTGCTGCAGTTACATCACAATTATGTGAAGAACTTGAAGTGTTATCCGAGCTTGAAAATGGGTTAAAAAGAATGCAAGATAATAACACGAATCAATTGAAATTACAGGAGTTTGAAAAGAAAGTTTTATGGCAGCGTGAAGAGGTTGGTGGTTTGCGTGAAATGTCTACCTGGGTTCGTCCTTATGATTACACTGTTAGACTACTTTTAAGATCACTTTTCACAATAGTCCAACGAATGAAGGAGTTTTGGAATTTCACCTAGAATCGGGTCTTTTGTGCGCAGTAATTCCATTTCTGCCTTTTCAGTTTATCCGTCTGAAAATTTGATTCAGAGGTCAGTTTCAAACCTTGGAGATAAACCGAAAAGAAATACCCGCCAAGGTTTTGTGGGACCGACGCACCTGTGAAATCAAGAAGTTTGGCTCAAGTTCAAACACTCAACATGTTATTAGATTCCAAGAAACGATTGTTGAGTAGTAAAAAATCGACACTTGGTGATGCAGCTTTATCTCTACATTATGCAAACGTTATCATATTTATCGAGAGATTGGCAATCTCACCTCACTTTGTTAGTCCTGATTCACGTGAAGATTTGTATCATATGTTAACCACACGTATCAAGCACTCACTTAGAGCGAAACTAAGTAATCTATCTAAATCCGGTGACTCAGAGGTTTATAATGGTGAAATTGCATCAGAATGGAGTTTAACGATGCAAAGAATACTCGAGTGGTTGGCACCACTCGCTCATAACATGATAAAATGGCATACTGAGAGGAATTTTGAGAAGCAACGGATGGGTTATGGAGGAAATGTGCTGTTGGTAAATACTTTACATTATGCAGATCAAGTGAAAACTGAAGATGCAATCACAGATCTTCTTTTGGGTCTTCATTACGTTTCAAGATTTGGTAGGGAAGTTAACGATAAAGCTTTTACTGGGTCTTCATGTGGTACAGAGTGTGTTGATTATTTGGTTTGTAACCATAACATAATGTCGTTGTAAATAACATTCCATGTTGCGTAATGCTCGTGGTTTGAACGTACCTTAACATATCATGGTGCCTTCGACCATTTAACTACTCGAATCTTCTAAGGTATTTGATCAAGTTTTGTAATCTAATTTGTCTTGTTAACTGTAGGTTTTCTTATGTTTATTCGGCTTTGGTAGGGGATATGTATAACAAGCTTGTTATTAGTACACAAAACCCATTATAGGTAATGCAATTATATGCACAACTATGAGAATAGAATAACAAGTATATGCAGTGGACAAACACGAGTTAATTTCAACAAGTGAGCTGGTTTATAAAATATGATATCTTAATAAAATTCAATATGTTTGTATACATTTGAAAACAACACTTAACCACAATAAATAATTGCTCCAAAAATAATATTGTGATCCTTGTAACATTGTTTAACCATGTTTCTTCTTCTGGTTGATCTGCTTTACACATCCTGTTCTCAACTTCAAGCCCTTGATAGACAATGCATTTGAGACGCTCTGCCCTTCGAGCGTCTAGACATGCCCTTCCTTGCAGCTGCCCGGTGGTCTGGTCTGCGGCTGACCATCTTGCGGTCCAGTGGCCAATAAGCATACGGCTCAAGCTTCCCTTTCCTCTTCAAATCTCCACCTGCCTTTTTGCTCGAGTATTCAGAACCCGTGTAGGCCCAACCAGACCCGGTGGTTGTTTTCCTGCGCTTTTCTGCTATTCGTGAATTAACTGATGTTAGGTGACTACTCGTCACAACAGTGTCAGGCTGCATATATTTTTTCAGCGTTGTTGTCTCATCCTCCCAAATTATAAGCCATCCATCAGCAGCATCTATTTCCGGTTCTTCATCAGATTCTAGCTCCCTCTTAAGATTCTTCCTAGATGATCTAAGGTGTAATATTGTCTTTTGATGGTCAAGCAAGTCAAGTGGTTCATCATGTAACTGCTCACAACTGCTTATGATGCTTGGTTAAGGTTTTTTTTTTTTTTTTTTCCCATCATGATGGTTGATTAATATGTCACATATAAATATGCTGCAGGACTTTTTAGAAAAAATAGCACAAACCTGAACAAAGATAGTTTGGTTTTGGGCACGCTGCTATGTCAACCATAGAACATCTTGGTATCCATATCATCAGAATTGCCATTGTCGTTTTCTTCATCACTAAAATCAGAGAATAAGTTTGTATGATTCCATATGCTTTGTCTGTAAAAAGAAAAAAACAAGGATTGTCAATCCATGATGACAATGATATATGAGCAAATTCCCTAAATAAGCCCAAAAGTTGAAGGGTAGTCCAACATCTAGCCCAAAAAAAATCAACTTACCAATATAGACCAGGGCGACTTAGGCGACCGGGCGACTTGTACTTCATTAATAAAATATGTGATACGTGTCAAAATTCTAGTATAGTTGCCCATGTACTTTATTAATAAAATATGCGACACATGTCAAAATTCTAGTGGAGTCGCCTAGTCGCTTGGTTTTTTTTTATAGATGTTGGCCTATCCTTCAACTTTTGGGGGAATTTTCTCATGATATATTTGTGGTGGCATACCCAATCACCTGTAAAAACTTTAAAAAAAAATTAACACTAATTCAACTAACTATAATGTAAGGTCAAAATTATTTCTAAGATGTGCTGATTGGTTTATGGTTGATAGATGGAAGGCAGTAGCCAATGAAGCTCGAACTATTTAGCATAACATTTCTATGGCTACAAAAGTTGACTGTAAGAAACAAGAATGTGAGGTTGAGCCTATTTTTAGAATGTGTTGATGCCATAATGTTTAATGGATATAGAGCAGAAAGAACCTGGAGGTAGTTTCTTTTGATAAATGAGATTTAGTTTCATGAGTGTTAGCGGCATGTTTTCGTTCTTTCCGTTCCTTTGTCTGCATTCCAACAGTCACCATTAAACAACCAGTATTGTTTAGTTTTCCCATCTTCTTTTTCTGTTTTGCCAAACATTTCAAATTTCCACTTCTAAGATTAACTTTCCATTGTATGCCAACCATTTTATCCTTTTAAGCCATTGCCATCTGTCAATTTCCTTTTCCTTTTCAACCATTTCCAAGTATCAAACATCGGTTGATCAAAGTTGGTTTTGTTACTCGAGTTTCACGACCAGCATTAGCGAGATGTTTTAATATTCAACGAGGAATTAACCATATTGATTGCATGAACCAAAACATATATAATGCCACTCTCTTATTAGCTTTAACCATCCATTAGCTTGCTACTTAAAACAAGAATTTGCACCATCCACAAATTCATTACCACCCTACCACTTGATATGGCGAACACCAATGCGGGTGATCACGGGTAATCAAGATCGGACACTCCAACCTCTATTTTCATGGATGCTCTAAATCCATGCTTGGTTGAGTTATTAGGTGGTAAAGATGAATCTTGGGTCGTACCTCAATCGTTATTAAGCAAACTGATTCTATAAATAAACTGATCTACAACAAACCTTTCTTATATTTGTAAGCAGCTTCATATGCTCTTCGGGCATAACTTCCTTAACAGCATCAAGACCACATTTTTTCACAAGCATTTCAAGGAGCTGCTTCACTTGTTCAAACATATGATCATCAAATTCAAAGCTTATTCCGACAGCAATTACGCAGAACTTAGATTATAACTGGCTTTATTTTAACGAATGAAAAAAAAAGGCTTCCATTAATTTACCAACCTTTTCTTTGAAATGATTCTTATTGCTACCTTGCAAGCTGAGAAGGGCCACGACCATGCCTCTCATATGGTTCTGCAAACCTTCAGCTTGTGATTTGGCCATTAAGACCTTTAGCAGACCGAAATTCGCCTGCAACAATAAGGCATATTATCCTGAACTTAGACTACTATAACATTATAGAAAGTGATAAAAGTTAGTAAGCTGTACCGCGTCTTCTTTAGATATACTGATTTATATGTTCACACGTTGTCATAGATATAGTATTGCTTTAATAATAAATATACTTTATTTATTTCTCTGTTTTTTCTTTCGAGAAGGAGAAACACAGATGGAAGAACATTGAAAGCCTTGGATATAAGATCAGAGAACTCGTAAGTCAAACGAGCCAAGATGTTAATTCAGGAAAGTTCTCTACCATGTCGAAAAAGTTATACAAGTTCTTGTTTCCACTGTTCTCTTCATCCACACAGGCATGACCAATTTGGACAATAATCTCATATGATCTGTTTCGTGTTTTCTTGTTAGCCTGCAAATCATATACATAATCAATACAACCTGTTACTCTGTTAGCCTATAAGATACAGACTAAAGTATGTAAGTTTACTATTAGATATATATTATAATCTTCTAACATAGGGATTCACCGATCCAGCATGACTTTAATAGTACCTCTTTAAGTCCAAGAATAATTTCGGTCAAGAAAGAAGCAACAACCTCGTGCTTCATTTTTTCAGATCCCTCCTGCAAGAGAAGTCTTTTTTATTGCAACCTGTTTCTAGTTTATGCAGCACTTGTATGAGAATTCTTGAAGAAATACAGTTATGCCGTTTGTTACCTTTGAGACATGGACGATCAGAAAATACAAACAGTCAAGTCTATGCCGCTTGGCTGAAAAATGACATGAATGCATCACTTCAAACATCAGCTCGAGTAAATCTTTATGTGTTCTTTCTGTGAAACCATCAGCATGCTGTCCAAGCAAAAAACAAGTTAAGTTCCAACCAAAATATCAAGATTATTCTAATGGTTTAATTAGTACTAGTGTGACCAAATCCAAGTTCTTTGTCTAGCAAAAGAATTCTTACGAGGGAAACTTAGAAGAAACCAAAAGGAAAGATCAAAGTCAATACCTCTAAAACTGTTGAAAGAACTTTGTAAGCTTTCTTTTGAATCGAACTTTCAGCGTCCTTTAATCAGATGTATATATCACGTTAAGTCTTATCAATCAAACAGAAGAAAATCAATTTTACCCACAAGACTCGATTATTTAGCATCAAATGTAGATCAGCTAACCTTCAATGCCGGTCTTATTAAGAATTCAAATAAAGCATCAACCTCCGTCGTACCTAAGCCTGGTAAAAGCGAGATTGCCAAGTCAAGTTGCCTGTGCCCTGCAAATGAATGAAAATATGAGCGTGCACTATATATGTTAATATAATTCGAATCAAAGTGATTATAAAAACTAAATCTTAAAAAATAGACATTTACCTCATTTTTGACAATGAAGTTTCATTGGATGAGCTGTCTTCTTCCATAGAACTTGAACTGTTGTTATTTTGTACTTTGCATGTCTCCTGTGTCACCTTCAGTAACTTGACCACTATGCTTCTGAAAAACATGAAGACTACACCTTTGTCAGCTACTGATACAAAGTCTTCAATTGTTCTCTACAAAATGATAATATAACTGGTTACTTTCGCTTTAGCAGAGCCATGGATATCTCAAATGTTAAAAAAAGCAGACGGTGTAATCAATTAGAACACATATCGTGCAAATGTGAGATAGAATCATCTATAGTTAATCGATAGAAAGCAAATACTTGATTAATAAAGCTACCTTTAAACATCCGCTATCATTAGAAGATTTGACTAAAATTCCTGATAGTGTAGAGAGTATCTCACGTGCAGAGGATCTTAACACGTCAAGATTACATACTGCAACTTCTGAAGTGTAGCGTAAACAGCTCGCTGCTCACAAATGCCGAGTTCCTTGCCAGAGGGTGGTTCATTTTCCCCTTCAATTACTTTTTTGTTTTGCCGAATGAGAATCTGTAGACTAGAGCGTATTACTCCACACAAATCAGGTTCTTCCTGAAGGGAATGGATAATTGCAAAATGCAGGCAATAAAGACCAAATAGAATATACTAGTCCATCAATGCTCCTGGCAGAATGAATACGCCCGTTTTGCTCATGCTGGTACAAGCAAGTGAACATGTAAATACTGATATAAGCTGGATGATGAACCACAACAGATATACAAGTACCTTTGCAGATTTCAGTTTCAAGACTTGAACCGTATCCAGTAGGGATTCGTTAAAAAAGCTCAAACGAGCACCTATTATATTCTGCTTTAAGATAGGTAATAGCCATACATTGGCTTCGGATAGGTCTTGAGCTTCTTCTAATTTCAATGGTATATACTTTAAGAACGTCTCAGGCCCTAATGCAACTACAGCTACGCCAACGCAATCGTGCAACTGCAAAGACCAAGGTAGTAAATACATTAAAATGTGTTGATAATAAAATGTAAAAGCAGCTTTCATATGCCAAGTGTACCTGTTTCCTGTGAGGGAAATCTTCATTTGACAGTTTTTGTATGTCTTCCAAGCTCTTAAGGGCGCCTTTCAAGAAGTAAGAGCTAAGCTCACCTGAATAAGTAGGATCACGTCATACGATTAGTCACTTGCAATTTTCTTTAGATGAATGAGAGTTAAAAAGAACGCTAAGATTACCTAGTTCGTCAAACAATGCCGACACAACTTGAAATGACATGTCCCAGACTACAGCGTAGCTATAATCAAGTAAACTCTCAACAGTTGCACAAAGTTTCTCGATAATGGTCGGCCCAGCTTTTCTGACACCTCCACTTGCCGTAGTCATAATCTGATCTACACCCTCTTTGATCAAGATCTCATCAATGCACGTATGTATTAAGCTCTTTAATGCCTCCATAGAAACAGATAAAGGCTCCTCATGTTCAGAAGCTAATATATCTGCCAGACTGCCACCCAAAGTCAGAAACGTATTACTATTTATTGTTTTTAACGCATCACTGAGACCGATAATCCAGGATTGATGAACGCCTGACATACAAATTTTTAAGAATTTAAGAAACAAACCTTTTAATGCACTGAAGACAAGTGGAAGCTTGACAACAGTCTCACGGTTAAGAAAAAAAAAACTTTTTTCATCCCGACATTCAACAAACGAGCAGTGAATGTCAAGTCTGTTGAGTTTATGATATATAAAATACAATAAAACATAAAGACATCAAGAGTGACACGTGGAAGACTAAAGATCATAACAAATAAATTAATTAGCGAAAGTATGCATAACGCACTCTTGCGAATATCAAATCTCTTGAGCAAGACCAAGAAGTGGATTAAAGAGTTGTCCCTTACCTTTCTACAACTCAAACCAATATCGTGTAAGAATAGTGTCTTACTACCACGTTCTTGTACACACGAATTAACCAACGAATCAGCGATTCTAGATCTAACATAAGTCCTCGTTTAAGAAAAACGAAACCAAACTCCCTTACTTGGGGTGTTCAACGAATATGGGACAAGAGAGAGAGAGATCTGGGTTAATTCAATGCATGAGTGTATGAAACCCAGAACCTAACCTCTTTATATCTTAGTAGGTAAAACTTGAGAACAGTTTATGAATTAGGGCTTTGGAAGGCCCCTATGGCCGACCATGTAGACAAGCCCAAATGAAATCCATAACTTTTCAAGTTTTCCATTTCTAGTCCTTTCACTTTTCATTTAACGGTCGTTAGTCATTTTTCCGTTAAATACTTAACGATCGTTAACCGGACTTAATGTGTAATAATTAATCGTAAACATAAACATTAATTATTAACTTTAATTCTCATTCGCTAATGTGTGCAATCCGTGGTCACGAGTTCGAATCCGGACATTCACATGTTTGTAAATATATACATTTCCAACGACCCCACTTGGATATGTTTACAAAGCGTGAAATGACATTGGTTAGCGTCTAGCAACACGCCAATGCCCCGGTACAACTCGTGTATGGTTTTCGGAGAAAACCAAGTTTGATGATTCATCATCATATTCATCCTTTGTTTCTAATACCATGTTAATAAGAATATGGATCTTACTCATTTCTTAATTAACTATTACATTTCTCGCTTTATATGATTTATTAAGATTACCAATTCTTCCGAACAGAAGACCTGGGTATGGCCATACAAACATCTTAACAATCCTACGAGGGGCCCAGAGTATTATACTTCAAAATAAATTTGAAGGAAACAAATCCCATTTTGACTACAAGCGAGATTCATAAATTTCGCAACACACGAAAACAACCCTTATAACTACCGATTCGTGTAGCGTTAGATTGCTTCACAAAATGCACTACATCCATGACATATCTCTTGTATCTCAAGTCGGAGGATAAATATCCATGATATACTTAATGACAAAGATCCATAAAGTATTATCATGTGGGTGGGATAAGTCCTATATTGATTCATTGAATATCATCTGAAATTAGTCATGCTACGCATCAATATACTTTCAAGTATATTCTAACTAATACTCAGATTTGTCTTAATTCAATATCATTCCCATGTTATTGATTGACAACGGACTATTTAGAATAACTTAAGTTATTCATGGATTTAAACATGCAAATATAGGACAACATCATAATAAATGAATAATAAACATAACAAAAATACTTTATTTCATTTCAATAATAATGTTTACAATATCCTTTTATCTAAAATACTTAGTCACGATGGGCATGAAACTACTAGCTAAACGAATTCCAAACTTATCGGACAAATGATTAAGTTTTCACCGAGCAAGGCCTTCGTTAACGGATCCGCTAGGTTATCATCGTGTGAACTTTGAGCAACTCAATTTCACCTATCTCGACTTGCTCTCGAACATAGTGATATTGTCTAGGATAGTGTCTCGGTGCCCTTCATGACTCGGGTTCATGGGCAAAAGTAATTGCTTTGAATTGTCACAATATACTTTAATAGGATTTTCAATCACGGCATAACACCAAGCCCGAAACAAACTTCCTTATCCAAACAGCTTCCATGGCGACCTCGGGCCGCTATGTACTCACTACATAGCGAGACATCGCAAGTGTTGTCTGCTTTCTTACTTCCAATCCACAAGACCTCCATTGATGACAAAAATGTAACCCGTTTGAGACTTCGTATCATCTTTGTCACACTTCCGGATGCATCGCAAGATAACACGTAACAGCATAGTTCGCTCGGATTTCCTCCATACACTATGAACATATCTCTTGTTGCCCTAAGGTACTTGAGAATATGCTTATGCAATGATCGATGAATTTCACCCGGATTACGTTGATACCGATGGTCAAGTTTTGAGCAAACGCCACATCGGGCCTTGTGCATCGCATCGCGTACATGATAGATCCCTGACCGAAGCATAAGGAACTTTCTTCATACGCGCCACCTGCGGTGTTGAAGCACGACCTTGGTCGCTCAAACCATGATTTACTGCATTGGCAAAATCCTTCTTGGAATTTTGCATATTGAATCTCTTCAATATTTTGTCAATGTAAGCACTTTGGCTTAAACCAATTAGCGCCTTGATCTATCCCACCAGATCTTGATTCCGAGTATATATCTCGCTTCCTAAGTCTTTCATCGAAAACATTTACCAAGATAGGCTTTCACCTCATTCGGACTTGGTATATGATTTCCCATGATTAATATGTCATCGACATACGAATAAGGAAAGTAACACGACTCCACTAGCTTTGTGATATACACATGGCTCATCAAGATTCGAGTAAATCAAAACTTTTGATTTCTCCATCGAATCTCTTATTCCATTGCCTTGATGCTTGCTTGGTCCATAAATGGACCTCTTAAGCTTGCATACACGGTTAGGAAATAATGGATTCACAAACCCTTCCATTGTGCCATATAGATGTCTTCATCTAGACGGCCATTCGTAAAAGCGGTTTTGACATCCATTTGCCAAATCTCATAGTCATAGTGTGCGGCTATAGCTATGAGAATCCTAATAGCTCTTATGTCCGCCACGGAGAGAATGTCTCCTCGTAGTCAATGCCATAGGTTTGAGTAAAACCTTTAGCCACTAGACGAGCCTTGTAGGTGTGTACATTGCCATCCATGTCGGTTTTCTTTTGAAGATCCACTTACTCCCAACAACCTTAGCCTTGGGAGGAAGGTCAACTTCAATCCGACATCATTATCTTTCATGGATTGCATTTCCCATTCATCGCAATCGCCATTTATCCTTTTCGGGATCAACCATGATGACCTTATAGTTGGCGTGTTCATTAAGATCCCAACTATATTTTCCTCCACCTCTTCGTTAAGACATAGGCGGTCAGTGCACGATAGTCCTTTCCGACCCACGAATGGGAACAACCGGAGGAGCACCTAAGCTTTCGTGTTCTTCTTGAAGTTGGCTAGTATTTTCGAAGGTGTTGTATCTTCTTGATCATATTCCGGATCATATACTCTCCATCGAGTTCTTGAGATATGAGATTCCTTTCAAGGAAATCTCCATACCTAGCCACGATGACTTTGTTCTCGGTGGGTAGTAAAGTAGTAACCCATAGTTTCCTTAGGGTATCCTACAAAGATACATAATGATCGGCTTGGAGCTTATCGGTGTGTCACGTTTAACAAACGCTTCACATCCCTGGACCTTTAAGTAAGAAAAGTTGGGAGCTTTTCTGTCCATATTTCATATGGAGTTTTAACAACCTTCTTTGTTGGAACCATATTCAAAATGCGAATAGCGTTTCAAGGGCATAATCCCAAAAGTAAAAGGTAGAGTCGTAAGTTCAAACATTGATCGTACCATGTCAAGTAAGGTACGATTTCTCCTTTCAGATACACCATTTTGTTGTGGAGTATAAGGAGATGTGAGTTCTTGGATAATTCCACACTCGCCTAAGTAATCTTTGAACTCTTGACTTATATACTCACCACCTCTATCGGATCGAAGAGCTTTAATCTTCTTTCCAAGTTGTAATTTGATATGTGTCTAAATACACATATATTTAATATTATTTAAACCCACAAAAACAGCCAAAAACACACAAATGACTATATAAATGTTACAAATATCATTGAAATGTGTTTTTATGTGATTCATGTACAAAAAGATTGAAAACAAGTGAAAAATGATCAAAGTTCACAAAATTGTCATTTTAGGTCCACGAGTTTCACAAATTAACAAAACTAGTCCCTGAAGGTTTAAAATGGAAGAAAAGTCAACTTTAGTCCTTGGATAATCAAACATGTTCACAAATAATTCCTGGATGAAAGTTTACACAAATTGGCAACTTTTACCCCTCAAGTTACAAAAATGGCAAAATTAGTCCCTTGGTATTTAAAAAAGTATAATTTATCAAATAATACCCTTGTACTATTCATAACTTACAATTTGGAACATTTTGATAACTTTTGGGAAAATTACAATTTCACCCCCTCAACTTTGGAAAATGTCATAAAAGGTCCCCCGGGTGTTTTAAATTGTAATAAATACAACAAAGGTCCTTTGGTTTAGCAAACTTGGCATTATTAGTCCTTGTGATAATTTATGAAATATTACAGGTTTAGTCCTTCAAGAATTCAGAAATTACAACTTTAGTCCTTGGGCTTCTATACACTATAAACCAAATCGGACCCTTTGTATTAAATCCTTAAATCCAAATCCAAGCCCAACAATACAACCCAGCCCAATCCCCTTAAATATAAAACCGGTTTGACCCCAGTCAAACCCACCACCCATCTCCTTCTACCTCACAACCCCAAAACCGAAACCACTCCTCCACCTCCCTGGTTTCTTCACCAGCTCACCACCTACTCTCCCCTCTCATTCCTTCCACCTCACAAACTAGCCCACAACTGCAGTTAATGCATCTCCATTACTTTACCTCTTTCACCTCACATTCCCCTGCTTTTGTTACCCACTCTTCAACTTGACCCATAAACCCACCAAACATGTCCCCTCCACCTCTATAACAAACCAAGAAGCATTAATTGCTCTCAAACTGCCCCAAGCTGTCTATATCACTTTTGGCGCCAAAAGTCATTTAAATGGCTAGGATGAATTCAGAGCAATCAATGGTCAAGATTGTAAGGGGGATTTGACTGGAATGCTAGTGGGAATTCAGAATGCTATAAAGATCAGAGGAGAGGCAAAGAGATGACCACCTTGGACTAGCCAATGGTCACGTAGTGTAATTTTAAAATGCTTTCTTTAAATTACTTGTCATTTACAGTTTTAATGTTGTAATTTTCATCAAAGTAGTGTAATGAAACTTTATTTTCAGTTTAATTTCAAGTATCTTTCATTTTCAAGTTTTTGCTTAATTACCTTTAATTTTCATGTCATTTCAATTTCATGTTATGTAGTTGTTTAATGGACCTCTATAGATCATATAAGCTCCTGACAAAAGCTTTAAAGCTTTTAGAGACCTTAAAACAAGTTTAGTCTTTAAAATTCAGAAAACTCTAAGAAAATCAAGGAAAACAATGAAAATCAAAAAATAATGAAGTGTTCTTGGTGAAGCTGCATGGAGCAAGGTTAATTGTGGATTGCCTTTGGTTTAGAAGCTTTGTGGAAAGCCTTAGGATGTGTTCTGTGGCCATGGTTCTCAGTTTCAAGCAGGATTTTACTTGTAAGCTCATTTTTACCATTTTTGCATTTTACTGTTTCAGTGTTTTATATGCTTTAATTATCATGTTTCTGTGTTTCTTTGATGTTTGTTAATGATATTAGAGCTTAATATTAGGTTGTTATGTTTTGGATTTGATTGTGGTTTGATTTTGTATTTGGACTGCCATATGCTAGTTTTTGAGAAACCTAGGTTTAGACTTGAGTGACTACTTGTTTATGCTTAAAAAGGTCTATTTTGACACAATATGATCTCTGGATTTGATGAAATAAGTTTATGCAGTCTTATGCCATGAAAACCTCATTTTGAGCCATTTTAAAGGTTGTTTGGATTTGATAGTGAATCTGTGTTTAAGGTTGTGTTAATGGTTGTTCTTGTTTGATGTACTCTTTACATGACCTAAGTAACTCAGTGAAACCTTAATCAAGTGGTGTAGCATGGTAGAAAGTCAATTTGACACTTGACAATCTCATTATGAGCACCGTGAGATTGTTAGAACTCATAACCTTGCTTAAGTGTTTAAATGTTGTTTATCTTTGTTTATTTCATGTTCTTATAGCTTAATATAACATATTAAGTCAGTAGATTAAGATCTTAATTCATATTAGTCAACTTTAGTGTTCTTGTAAAAAGTCAAATTTTCACTTTAGTCATTTTTGAATAAACTAAATAATTTCATTGTGCCTTTGCTATTTAGTTTCGTCTAAATGCTTTTAGGTATTGTAGCTTTGTTGCTAATCTTACTTATTGTATTTTTGTTTATTTTTGTTTTCCATGTTTAAGTGCTTATTTTGTAGCTTCTTTGTGCCTATTTTGCCTGCACCATGGTTAGGTTGTTAAAACCATGAGCTTGCAAAGCTTGTGGAGTTAGCCTATCAAAGTGCATTTGGCTTATTTGTGTTGCCCTTGTGGCTTATGTGTTATGTTTATGTTTTATTTTTCAGGTTTGTAGCTTAAATTAGATAGCTTTTCACCCTTATTTTGTTCCAACTAAACTCCTTCCATCAAGCAAGCGATGGAGGTTGAGTGATTCTCTTAAGCCCATAAGCAGACTCCCACTAAGCTAGAGCTAGTGATTTCTGGCTTCTTATGAAGCTAATCTATCATACTCAAAAGTTCAGTGTAGGTTGAGCATTTATGAGTTAATTAGATAAGTTATTTAGAGCTTGTTGTTTGCCCATTCTCAACAATTCACTGAGAACTCAGTGAATTTACACCATTACCAACAGCTCTAAGAAGCTCCTTAGTGATCATGAGCCTGTGTGAATTAGCTTCATGTGAAGCTTATCTACCCAACTCAATGATCCTATGCTCCAATTTCACCTTGCAGCCTATTAAATAAGGTTGCAAGTAGCTTATACTTATCACCAATTTTGATAAGTACACTTAGAATCAGTGTACTAATAGCTTCTTCATAAGCTCACAAAAAGCTTATCCTGTGGACTTAGCTTGTGATTTTGGTTTCTTTTGGAAGCTAACCCACTAGACTCTAAGTTCCAATGCTTAAATTCTATGTTGCAGCTTATTAATAAGGGCTGCAACAAGCTTTTTGTTTGTCCCATTTCTCACTATACATTGAGAAATCAGTGTAATCATGCCTACTTCATAAGCTCACAAAAAGCTTATCCTGTGGACTTAGCTTGTGATTTTGGTTTCTTTTGGAAGCTAACCCACTAGACTCTAAGTTCCAATGCTTAAATTCCATGTTGCAGCTTATTAATAAGGGCTGCAACAAGCTTTTTGTTTGTCCCATTTCTCACTATACATTGAGAAATCAGTGTAATCATGCCTACTTCATAAGCTCCTCAAAAGCTAATCTGTGGACCTCACAGGTTGGGCTTGAGCTTTTTGGAAACATTACCAACACATCTTGCTACTTCAAATCTTATTTTGCCATTTTCACTCATTCATCGAGCTTAAAGAAGCATTGTAATACCATGCGAGGGTGTTTGGTTCTATGTGTATCTGGAAGAGCTTATTGGCTTATTTTAAGCATGAGTGAAACCGATGCACCAATCTTGCACATATTGTCCATCAAACTTTTATACATATTCCTTTTTCTCTATTTTACCTTTTGTGTCCATTTTTCAAGCTTATTGTGAGCTTATGACTTGTTGTAAGCCTTCATGGCTTAACCGATTAGTCCATAAGCTCACATTCTGCTATTTTGATATTTATAAACTTTCATTTTGCCTTAAACTTGTCCTTTGGGCATGTTTACTTGTTTATTTTTCTTTTGTTTGATTGTGGCTTATTAGAGCTTATTTGAGCTCTAACTCCAATGATTAAGACTGCTTAGCTGTTTAATAATAAGCTCCACCTGCTTATTTCTAAGTTTGTAATTTTTTTTGTTTTCATTAAACATGTATAATATCATTGTATAATTAATCCAATAAAAGAAAAACACAAAACATCATTTTAAAAATAGTGATAGCGTTTATTTAATATAAATTAGCTTTTAATTTTCTTTTCACTTATTATTAAGCACTTATCTGCTTTTATATTTTTCTTAAGTTTCATCATCTTAAAGTATTTTTAGGAATTTTCTGATTTTTCCTTTGTCATCTAGTATTTTAATAAATCAATAATAGTTTTTAGTAATTAATAATAGTAATTAAATAATAATAAATAGAATAATTGTGTAAAAAATACATTTCGGTTTCAAAATTATTTTATAATATTTTAGATTTTTGATTCTTTATTTCATTTATTTAAGTTAATTTTATATTTTCTTATTATTTAATTCATTATTAAATACATTTAATTCATTTTTAATTTATATTAATTAATTAAATAGTATAAAAATTTATTTTAATTTTCCAATAATTTTCTTATCTTTTTAGAATTCCAAAAATATGATTTTCACATTTGTGGGAGTTGTATTGGATCGAATTCAGTTTTTATTTTGTTACGTTTACGTAATTGTTACGTAAACATATACGTTTTAGTTTTTTAGATTTTCTTAACTTTTATATAAATTTATAAATTATAATATTTTAATTATATTTAATTTGCATTTAAGTCGCTAAGACATGCAAATCCCTATTATAGTTATAATCGTTTTATTTTTATACGTTTACGTTTAATTTAAGTTAAGCGACGTTTGTATATCTTTTACGTTTTAGGTTTACGATTGCACGTTTTAACGACATAGGCGTGATGAGCTATTACTATTCACATTCCTAGTGTTAGTCAATCGATTCTTGTTTTGTATATTCAATATCATTTCAAAGACATCTGATCGTTGTATTACGATTGTTCACACCTCGTTGGGACTTAACGACCGGGGATATAATTCTATACTCCCATGGATTTTAATTGCCTTTGGTCCTAGATTAGTTTGACTTTTATGGTTGACCATTCACAAGTGGTTGACTAATAAAAAGATAGACCGTTTGGGACCAATCATAATTCTACTTCACTTTTGAAAACCTTAAATGTTTCAAAGACTTCATGTTTATGTTTAAGTAAATAAACATAACCATAACGACTGAAATCATCCGTAAAGGTTAAGAAGTAGATGAGACCACGTTTTGACACATGTCTAAGTGGACCACACACATCGTGTGTATTAATCCAAGTAGATCGAAGCCCTTTCCACTTGTGGTGAAAAGGTTTCCTTGTCATCTTCCAGCTATGCAAGACTCGCATTTGTCAAATGATTCATCATTTACCGTTTGTAAAAGCCCATCATGTTGCAGCTTTTTCATGTTCTTGCCAATATGGGCAAGGCGACAATGCCAAAGATAAGAAGAGTCACAGTTCGACTTGCTCTTCTTATTGCTAATGCTATACAACTAATTATTTTCATTGGATATACAACCATCCATATCAATTTCAAACACACCAAGCATAGGAATTGCATTAAAGTAAAAACATTATTTAAAGAACTGAAATTCCATAATCGGTAAAAGTGTGCACAAAACCAATATCTTTTAACAAAGAAGCGAAATAACACCCTAACAATGGAGGTGCATAATGACAATTATTTAGTTCTAAAATTAAGCCGAAGGCAACACTAAATCAAAAGTCCCTATGGCTTCGACAAATGTGACGCTTTCCATTTCCAACGCATAAGTATCTCTCTCACATGTCGACTTCTTTGCCCTCTAAGTCCTGCGATGTATTACGGATGTGAGTACCACATCCCGTATCATATATCCGTGAATTTTGCTTATGAGGAAAAGAAAATAATTCAAACATAAAAATACGATGAGCTAGGCACCATCTTATTTTTATTTTGAAGGCACTCATTCGAGATAAACCGGCAGTTCCGCTTCCGGTGACCGGTGAGTTGCAGTGGTGGCAAGACAAATCCTTATTAGGATTCTCCTTTTCTTTCGTGGTTCTTCTTAGGAGTGGTGGGATGACAACTTGTTTCCCTTTCCTTTTCCTTTCCCTTTCTTATCGCATGCGGCTTAAGCTTATTTACCCTACCACCTGTATTGCGAGCACAAGCAGTGTAGGAGCCTTCTTTGGCAATCTCTTCTCGTAGTCTACAAGCATTGCATGTAACTCATTCATTGTCTTCCCGTGCGATGCATGTTATAATTTCGGACAAAATCACCAAACCGATCACGATTAAGGGGTGATTGATGAGTCCGACACATACATCATTCGAGTAACCACAACCGAGCTTCTCCAATTGGTCCAAGTGATGTTTCATCTCGAGGGCGTGGTCGAGACAGTTGCCAACCTCACGCAAGCGGAACCTTTTCAATTAGTTCATACAGTTCATTGCTGGTGGCTTCTCAAACATACGTTTGAGTTCGCCTAGCATGCTCATAGGCGGATAGTGCTCAAATTGTTTTCAATTGAGCGGACATCCCGAAAGCATTAGACACGCCACATCATTGTGCTTCTCATATTCAACACGATATGCCTCTAATTCAAGAGCGGTTGCCGTGTTGGGAGGAGCATCGAGAGGTGTAGTCAAAATTTCAACCCTTTTGGCAACACGAAGGATGATCCTAAGTGAGCGATGCCAATCATTGAAATTAGGGCGGTCGACTTGTCCTTCCAATCATATCTTTGAAAGCGGCACTCGATGAAGCTCATAGTGTTATCAGTTGAGCCATCTACGAAAAAGTTCAAAAACCATAATTAGTATTTTGATAATTTTCCTTTTCAATAAACAATTAAATACCCAAGGTTCATATTCATATAACCAATTAATATTTATTGAAAACTAGGATCCAAATAGCCATAATCTCATCACATCGGTTGATCATTGGTGATGAACCTTATCTGAATGGTAGAGCTTTTGCTCAATTGCCAATTTCAATTGCAATTCCTAGATTTATGGGATTTACATATAGCCAATATCAATCGCCATGTAAACATGTTTTATCCCATCTTATGCCTTGAGTTTTCGGCCACCGCCTAACTCAATTAAGTTGTCCAACTTAAGAAGCGCAAAATCGTCCATGCCCGTTCTCATGACACGTGGACATTTTACCCTTTGATTAAGATCTAAGTCACGTTCTCACGCAAATAGAAAGTAATCTTAGGTGTTTCTGTTTCGTTGGATGGCATATAACTTAAATTAAAGGGTAATAGTTTTGATGTCAAATCAAATATGTACAAAGATGTCATGCATTCATCTTTGTAGCATAGTTTTTATTAAAACATTTATATCTTGTTTTAATGTATAAGCTTTTCATCATCAAACTTTAATTGAGGTATTGGATTCACCAATCAAGGAATTAGTGTTAATTATCTTCCATTATACCGTACTTTTGCATAAGTGTAAACACTTATTGTTTTGGATAATTACCACCAAGTGGCGCATGGAATTAAAACTAATTCGCCTTAAGATGAGCTTGCACATTTAATGGCTTACTAAGTAGCTCCATTCGAACTTCTGAGGGGAGGACTGTGCGCGCTAAAGCACAACCTTAGACATCCTTTTCGGTGTATTGCGCGCTTCTTTAAACCCCTTTTGTCACACACCCAATTTACATTTTGCGGTGAATGGAATTCTGGGGCATTGGTGTCATAGCACCACATCACAGTTATATTGAGCGACCTAAAGTGTCGTTTGGAAAATACATCGTTTGATTTAATAAAACAATCGAGTTTACAAAGTAGGTCCCAAATGTAAATCAACTTGCGGAAATAAGTTTGTTACAATTCAAACGATGTTTTTAAGCACGTAAAACCCAAGTGAGGCAGCGTCGTCATCGCGACTCCATGATGTGTCCAAATGCATGCCATGAAGTGAATGCCTTAGAAACACGAGATAAAAACATGCTAAAAGTGTCAACACAAAGGTTGAGTGAGTTCATAGAGTTTGAATGGAAATGTAAAGCCTTCCAAAATTGTTTATGTAGCAAAGGCATCGTAAATCCACTCAGTTCCAAGTCCCGCCCATACAAAACTTGCAAACTGTGTGTTCACAACCCAACCGAGAATGTGTGTAGTTTATGTTCCAAACATATGATGTCAAATGAATTCACACTAGTACCTAACTTAATGTATCCATAGTTACTTAATATAACACCTAATTCGTACGGTATCAAATTGTTCCATGACCATTAGTGCAATGATTATACCTCGACCATCAGTTCAATGAATGTACCAAGACCATCAGTCCAATGAATGTACCAAGACCATCAGTCTAATGAATATACCAAGACCATCAGTCCAATGAATATACCATGGAAATACTACGTATGGCCAAACTGTTACCACGCATGACTAAGCATTTCTATTCGGCTAAACATGTAATTTGCAAATAGTCATGAATGCAATAAACATTATTGAGCATGTATCTCCCCCAAAGAGTTTAATAACAGCATTAAAACAAGAAAAGTGGGGCTATGGAACTCACATGGACGATAATGCGATGGCAAAAGTGGATACACTGAGGTATAGCGTGAATCTCGTAAATGACCTATTACGAATGATATGATATGTAATGAGTTGCAATGTAATGTTATGCATGCACTTCGTATGTTATTTATACCATTTACGGGTTTTGAAAATATTACTCGTCGTCGAAAAATACTCTTTTGACGTCTTGACCCTTCAAAAATGACTTTACAAGTTTTTACGTCAAAATGTCATCCTACAATGGTTTTATAACGATTTTTGGTGAAATAAACACTTTTCGTCGCAAAACAATGTCGTCGGAATAATCATGAAATCAACAAAAATGGCTCCGAAAAAGTAGTCGTAAAACGGTGCACGTCGATCGTTAGAGAACGAACTCGACGGTTTTGGAAAGTTTGTATCGATATCTAAAAGTTTCAGTTCAGGAGTTTTCGTTCAAAAGGTCTCGATCATAAAGATATCAAAGGCTCAAGATGGTGGTTTTTGCAAATTGTGTGCAGAAAATGAGTTTCGGCCAATGTTTGAACATCCGTAAATAATTCATCATAACTCCGCTTGACAAACGGCTTTTTGTTTTGAAAAATATGGCCGATGAACTTGATTTTACTAGAAGACACGTTATAAAAAGTTTTGCATCATACTTAAAAGCGCATAAACATGGACGATATAGCTAATGAAATACTTGTAACGTAGAAATAATATAATTTTGAAATTAATATTTACGGCAACTTTATGAAAGCGCCATATATTTGTCGTTTTAAATCCGCTTTCTCGTAAAATATGTCCTTAACCGTGTATCAAGTAAACTAATATATTTTTGACTAGTCGAAATAATTTGTGAAGCTTAAGGTCTGTTTTGACCCAAAACACTAAAAACTGCATCTGTCTTTTTGAGAAAATAGTACTTTTCGTCGTAAAACTTTAAAAATTCACCACAACTTCGTTATAACTCCGTTTTATCCGTTCAAGCGCCACGGATTCGTTTTAAAGTATATTTTCTAATTATCAAGGCCAAAGGTCGTACCATCAGTGGGTTTTTCCAGAATTTCATTTTAAGGACAGAGCGTAATATATAGTTTACGAAAATAGTTTTCTCGGACAAAACCTATTCTAATCCCTTCAAATCAACTCCAAAGCTAATCTAATCCTACCATACACCTTCTTAGGGTGTCATGGGTTCCTAATCACCATCAATACCAAAGAATACCATGGGAGTAATTATAGGATGACCAATAAGTATATAAAACCTTAAAATCATGAAATAAATGGTATAAACTACATAACATGCATATAAGCTCCAAAAATGATAAGAAGCATATGAAATGAAGAGGAAACATAAAATGATAAGAATATGCTTACTAGTGAAAATGAAGAGGTGAAGGTAACAAAGGATTAAACTTAGATATCCTTGGTTTTATTTCAAAACCATGAAAAGGATATAAACTAGGTTGAAATAACACTTGAGCTAGCAAAATCTTGTGATCCTTGGAAGACCTACTATGGCGGTTTGAGCTCCCAAAAGAAGAGAAAAACTTTTGATAGTGTGTGAAAATGTTGAGGTGAAGTGAATTATTGAATGAATCTTGAGATAGTGTACAAATATATATAAATTGGAAATTTTGTACCAACTCTTAAAGCAATCCCTCCCCTTGCGAAATTTAGGGATTATGTTCCTCAAGGGTATTATTTTTTTTTCTAAAATGTGTATATAAATATACTTGTATAATATTTGTGAAATTTTGTAAGAAAAGGTAAGTAAAGTGTAGAAAATGTACAAGTAAAGGTAAATGGAAATTTTTGGTACAAGTAAGTTTTAATAGCTCAAAATAGGATGTAATGAGATAATAAAAAATTGTAAAAATACTTTCCTTGTGAAAATTGAGTGATAAAATAATTATCGTAAGATTTTTAAGAAAACACGTAATAATTAAACTTTAGCGATTAAAATACCAAATAAATTAGAAACACTAGGAAAACTAAAAGTATAGTTTTATAAACTAAATGTGAGTTTAAAATACCTCGGGATCATTTTGAAAGTAACGGGTTAAATAATCAAAATAAAAACTCACGCGATAAAATATTAAACATAAAAATTACGCGTTGAAGGGTGAAATGAAGTGTCGTGAATGAATCAATGAGATGCACATGATGTCAATGAAATGTAGACTAATCATAGTCCATATGAAATGTACGTGATGTCATGATCATGAATTCGCCGCTAAACCTCCAAGGTTACGCAATTTGAAACAAGTAAACCAATTTTACTAAAAAATGTTGAAATAATGAAACATGAATCGTGTAGAAATGACACGAAAGTACGGGTTGTCACATTCGCCCATCAAAAGGAATTCAGTCCCCGAATTCAATCGTTATTAGGTCTAACGGGTTTAGGGTTTGAGGTAGCAAACTTTCCCATTCGAGCAAAACCCTCAAAGACTTTTGGTAACCGATTTTACTTAATCTCACAACTCATCAAACAAGAAGCGTCATGAGATTAGGCTAAATCGGTTTGGGTAACAACTTGTTTCTAGCTCGATCTTTGCAACTCATCAAACAAGAAGCATCACGCGGATCAAAGCTGAAACAAGTGGTTTGAAGAAAATCTTTTGAAAATTTGGCTCGATTCGGAATTGCTTACTCATATAAGACTACTCTCTTCATTGCATGATTCTTCTGAATTAGACATAGGTGATCGGGCTATGTATAATTTAGGAGTAACTATGCAATGCTTGGACTAATCGACTCATATGTTGTTTGGTGTTGAGTCAACTGATGTTAAAATTGTGATAGGGAATAACAAGGAATTCTCCACATAAGAGTATGAGAAAAGGATAATGGGATGGGCATTTAAGGGCATCCATGTGACAATCGTTGTGAAATGAAAGTAAATAACTCGAAAATGTACGTAAAAACCGCATGTAAAGTGAACATTCACTTATGATGAAATGATGAGATGCTATGATAATGTAGTTATAGTCTAGGGTCAATGATGCAACCTAGTTCTCTATAAGCGTAGCTCGTACCAATCTGTCACACCCCAATTTACTGTTTTGCGTGAATGGAATTCTCGGGCATTGACCGTCATAGCACCATCATCAGGTTATATTGAGCGACCTAAAGTGTCGTTTGGAAAATACATCGTTTGATTTAATAAAACAATCGAGTTTACAAAGTAGGTCCCAAATGTAAATCAACTTGTGCGGAAATAAGTTTGTTACAATTCAAACGATGTTTTAAGCACGTAAAACCCAGTGAGACGCGTCGTCATCGCGACTCCATGATGTGTCCAAATGCATGCCATGAAGTGAATGCCTTAGAAACACGAGATAAAAACATGCTAAAAGTGTCAACACAAAGGTTGAGTGAGTTCATAGAGTTTGAATGGAAATGTAAAGCCTTCCAAAATTGTTTATGTAGCAAAGGCATCGTAAATCCACTCGGCCCAAGTCCGCCCATACAAAACTTGCAACTGTGTGTTCACAACCCACTGCCAGAATGTGTGTAGTTTATGTTCCAAACATATGATGTCAAATGAATTCACACTAGTACCTAACTTAATGTATCCATAGTTACTTAATATAACACCTAATTAAATGCGGTATCAAATTGTTCCATGACCATTAGTGCAATGATTATACCTCGACCATCGGTTCAATGAATGTACCAAGACCATCGATCCAATGAATGTACCAAGACCATCGGTCTAATGAATATACCAAGACCATCGGTCCAATGAATATACCATGGAAATACTACGATGGCCAAACTGTTACCACGCATGACTAAGCATTTCTATTCGGCTAAACATGTAATTTGCAAATAGTCATGAATGCAATAAACATTATTGAGCATGTATCTCCCCAAAGAGTTTAATAACATGACATTAAAACAAGAAAAGTGGGGTACATGGAACTCACATGGACGATAATGCGATGGCAAAGTGGATACACCGAGGTATAGCGTGAATCTCGTAAATGACCTATTACGAATGATATGATATGTAATGAGTTGCAATGTAATGTTATGCATGCACCGTATGTTATTTATACCATTTACGGGTTTTGAAAATATTACTCGTCGTGAAAAATACTCTTTTGACGTCTTGACCCTTCAAAATGACTTTACAAGTTTTACGTCAAAATGTCATCCTACAATGGTTTTATAACGATTTTGGTGAAATAAACACTTTTAAATCGCAAAACAATGTCGTCGGAATAATCATGAAATCAACAAAATGGCTCAGAAAAAGTAGTCGTAAAGCGGTGCACGTCGATCGTTAGAGAACGAACTCGACGGTTTTGGAAAGTTTGTATCGATATCTAAAAGTTTCAGTTCAGAGTTTTCGTTCAAAAGGTCTCGATCATAAAGATATCAAAGGCTCAAGATGGTGGTTTTGCAAATTGTGTGCGAAAATGAGTTTCGCCAATGTTTGAACATCCGTAAATAATTCATCATAACTCCGCTTGACAAAGCGGCTTTTTGTTTTGAAAAATATGGCCGATGAACTTGATTTTACTAGAAGACACTTCGTTATAAAAGTTTTGCATCATACTTAAAAGCGCCGCAAACATGGACGATATAGCTAATGAAATACTTGTAACGTAGAAATAATATAATTTTCGAAATTAATATTTACGGCAACTTTATGAAAACGGCCATATATTTGTCGCTTTAAATCCGTTTTCTACGTAAAATATGTCCTTAGCCCGTATCAAGTAAACTAATATATTTTTGACTAGTCGAAATAATTTGTGAAGCTTAAGGCCGTTTTGACCCAAAACACTAAAACTGCATGCTGTCTTTTTCGAAAATAGTACTTTTCGTCAGTAAAACTTTAAAATTCACCACGGCCGTTATAACTCCGTTTTATCCGTTCAAGCCGCCACGGATTCGTTTTAAAGTATATTTTCTAATTATCAAGGCCAAAAGGTCGTACCATCAGTGGGTTTTCCAGAATTTCATTTTAAGGACAGAACGTAATATATAGTTTACGAAAATAGTTTTCTCGGACAAAACCTATTCTAATCCCTTCAAATCAACTCCAAAGCTAATCTAATCCTACCATACACCTTCTTAGGGTGTCATGGGTTCCTAATCACCATCAATACCAAAGAATACCATGGAGTAATTATAGGATGACCAATAAGTATATAAAACCTTAAAATCATGAAATAAATGGTATAAACTACATAACATGCATATAAGCTCCAAAAATGATAAGAAGCATATGAAAATGAAGAGGAAACATAAAATGATAAGAATATGCTTACTAGTGAAAATGAAGAGGTGAAGGTAACAAAGGATTAAACTTAGATATCCTTGGTTTTATTTCAAAACCATGAAAAGGATATAAACTAGGTTGAAATAACACTTGAGCTAGCAAAATCTTGTGATCCCTTGGAAGACCTACTATGGCGGTTTGAGCTCCCAAAAGAAGAGAAAAACTTTTGATAGTGTGTGAAAATGTTGAGGTGAAGTGAATTATTGAATGAATCTTGAGATAGTGTACAAATATATATAAATTGGAAATTTTGTACCAACTCTTCAAAGCAATCCCTCCCTTGCCGAAATTTAGGGATTATGTTCCTCAAGGTATTATTTTTTTTCTAAAATGTGTATATAAATATACTTGTATAATATTTGTGAAATTTTGTAAGAAAAGGTAAGTAAAGTGTAGAAAATGTACAAGTAAAAGGTAAATGGAAATTTTGGTACAAGTAAGTTTTAATAGCTCAAAATAGGATGTAATGAGATAATAAAAAAATTGTAAAAATACTTTCCTTGTGAAAATTGAGTGATAAAATAATTATCGTAAGATTTTTAAGAAAGCACGTAATAATTAAACTTTAGCGATTAAAATACCAAATAAATTAGAAACACTAGGAAAACTAAAAGTATAGTTTTTATAAACTAAATGTGAGTTTAAAATACCTCGGGATCATTTTGAAAGTAACGGGTTAAATAATCAAAATAAAAACTCACGCGATAAAATATTAAACATAAAAATTACGCGTTGAAGGGTGAAATGAAGTGTCGTGAATGAATCAATGAGATGCATGATGTCAATGAAATGTAGACTAATCATAGTCCATATGAAATGTACGTGATGTCATGATCATGAATTACCGCTAAACCTCAAGGTTACGCGAATTTGAAACAAGTAAACCAATTTTACTAAAAAAATGTTGAAATAATGAAACATGAATCGTGGTTAGAAATGACACGAAAGTACGGGTTGTCACATTCGCCCATCTAAAAAGGAATTCAGTCCACGAATTCAATCGTTATTAGGTCTAACGGGTTTAGGTTTGAGGTAGCAAACTTTCCCATTCCGAGCAAAACCCTCAAAGACTTTTGGTAACCGATTTTACTTAATCTCACAACTCATCAAACAAGAACTGTCATGAGATTAGGCTAAATCGGTTTGGGTAACAACTTGTTTCTAGCTCGATCTTTGCAACTCATCAAACAAGAATCATCACGCGGATCAAACGGAAACAAGTGGTTTGAAGAAAATCTTTTGAAAATTTGGCTCGACACGGAATTGCTTACTCATATAAGACTACTACTCCCTTCATTGCATGATTCTTCTGAATTAGACATAGGTGATCGGGCTATGTATAATTTAGGAGTAACTATGCAATGCTTGGACTAATCGACTCATATGTTGTTTGGTGTTGAGTCAACTGATGTTAAAATTGTGATAGGGAATAACAAGGAATTCTCCACATAAGAGTATGAGAAAAGGATAATGGGATGGGCATTTAAGGGCATCCATGTGACAATCGTTGTGAAATGAAAGTAAATAACTCGAAAATGTACGTAAAACCGCATGTAAAGTGAACATTCACTTATGATGAAATGATGAGATGCTATGATAATGTAGTTATAGTCAGGGTCAATGATGCAACCTAGTTCTCTATAAGCTGTAGCTCGTACCAATCATCACACCCCAATTTACTGTTTTGCGTGAATGGAATTCACGGGCATTGATCGTCATAGCACCACATCACAGTTATATTGAACGACCTAAAGTGTCGTTTGGAAAATACATCGTTTGATTTAATAAAACAATCGAGTTTACAAAGTAGGTCCCAAATGTAAATCAACTTGCGGAAATAAGTTTGTTACAATTCAAACGATGTTTTTAAATACGTAAAACCCAAGTGAGGCGTCGTCATCGCGACTCCATGATGTGTCCAAATGCATGCCATGAAGTGAATGCCTTAGAAACACGAGATAAAAACATGCTAAAAGTGTCAACACAAAGGTTGAGTGAGTTCATAGAGTTTGAATGGAAATGTAAAGCCTTCCAAAATTGTTTATGTAGCAAAGGCATCAGAATCCACCCGGCCCAAGTCCCGCCCATACAAAACTTGCAACTGTGTGTTCACAACCCAACGCCGAATGTGTGTAGTTTATGTTCCAAACATATGATGTCAAATGAATTCACACTAGTACCTAACTTAATGTATCCATAGTTACTTAATATAACACCTAATTAAATGCGGTATCAAATTGTTCCATGACCATTAGTGCAATGATTATACTCGACCATCGGTTCAATGAATGTACCAAGACCATCGGTCCAATGAATGTACCAAGACCATCGTCTAATGAATATACCAAGACCATCATCCAATGAATATACCATGGAAATACTACGTATGGCCTGTTACCACGCATGACTAAGCATTTCTATTCACTAAACATGTAATTTGCAAATAGTCATGAATGCAATAAACATTATTGAGCATGTATCTCCCCAAAGAGTTTAATAATGACATTAAAACAAGAAAAGTGGAACATGGAACTCACATGGACGATAATGCGATGGCAAAAGTGGATACACCGAGGTATAGCGTGAATCTCGTAAATGACCTATTACGAATGATATGATATGTAATGAGTTGCAATGTAATGTTATGCATGCACTTCGTATGTTATTTATACCATTTACGGGTTTGAAAATATTACTCGTCGTCGAAAAATACTCTTTTGACGTCTTGACCCTTCAAAAATGACTTTACAAGTTTTTACGTCAAAATGTCATCCTACAATGGTTTTATAACGATTTTGGTGAAATAAACACTTTTCGTCGCAAAACAATGTCGTCGGAATAATCATGAAATCAACAAAATGGCTCAGAAAAAGTAGTCGTAAAGCGGTGCACGTCGATCGTTAGAGAACGAACTCGACGGTTTTGGAAAGTTTGTATCGATATCTAAAAGTTTCAGTTCAGAGTTTTCGTTCAAAAGGTCTCGATCATAAAGATATCAAAGGCTCAAGATGGTGGTTTTGCAAATTGTGTGTGAAAATGAGTTTCGACCAATGTTTGAACATCCGTAAATAATTCATCATAACTCCGCTTGACAAACGGCTTTTGTTTTGAAAAATATGGCCGATGAACTTGATTTTACTAGAAGACACCGTTATAAAAGTTTTGCATCATACTTAAAAGCGCCGCAAACATGGACGATATAGCTAATGAAATACTTGTAACGTAGAAATAATATAATTTTCGAAATTAATATTTACGGCAACTTTATGAAAACGGCCATATATTTGTCGTTTTAAATCCGTTTTCACGTAAAATATGTCCTTAACCGTATCAAGTAAACTAATATATTTTGACTAGTCGAAATAATTTGTGAAGCTTAAGGCCCGTTTTTGACCCAAAAACACTAAAAACTGCATGCTGTCTTTTTCAGAAAATAGTACTTTTCGTCGTAAAACTTTAAAAATTCACCACGGCTTCGTTATAACTCCGTTTTTATCCGTTCAAGCGGCCACGGATTCGTTTTAAAGTATATTTTCTAATTATCAAGGCCAAAAGGTCGTACCATCAGTGGGTTTTTCCAGAATTTCATTTTAAGGACAGAACGTAATATATAGTTTACGAAAATAGTTTTTCTCGGACAAAACCTATTCTAATCCCTTCAAATCAACTCCAAAGCTAATCTAATCCTACCATACACCTTCTTAGGGTGTCATGGGTTCCTAATCACCATCAATACCAAAGAATACCATGGGAGTAATTATAGGATGACCAATAAGTATATAAAACCTTAAAATCATGAAATAAATGGTATAAACTACATAACATGCATATAAGCTCCAAAATGATAAGAAACATATGAAAATGAAGAGGAAACATAAAATGATAAGAATATGCTTACTAGTGAAAATGAAGAGGTGAAGGTAACAAAGGATTAAACTTAGATATCCTTGGTTTTTATTTCAAAACCATGAAAAGGATATAAACTAGGTTGAAATAACACTTGAGCTAGCAAAATCTTGTGATCCTTGGAAGACCTACTATGGCGGTTTGAGCTCCCAAAAGAAGAGAGAAAAACTTTTGATAGTGTGTGAAAATGTTGAGGTGAAGTGAATTATTGAATGAATCTTGAGATAGTGTACAAATATATATAAATTGGAAATTTTGTACCAACTCTTAAAGCAATCCCTCCCTTGCCGAAATTTAGGGATTATGTTCCTCAAGGGTATTATTTTTTTTCTAAAATGTGTATATAAATATACTTGTATAATATTTGTGAAATTTTGTAAGAAAAGGTAAGTAAAGTGTAGAAAATGTACAAGTAAAAGGTAAATGGAAATTTTTGGTACAAGTAAGTTTTTAATAGCTCAAAATAGGATGTAATGAGATAATAAAAAAAATTGTAAAAATACTTTCCTTGTGAAAATTGAGTGATAAAATAATTATCGTAAGATTTTTAAGAAAACGACGTAATAATTAAACTTTAGCGATTAAAATACCAAATAAATTAGAAACACTAGGAAAACTAAAAGTATAGTTTTTATAAACTAAATGTGAGTTTAAAAATACCTCGGGATCATTTTTGAAAGTAACGGGTTAAATAATCAAAATAAAAACTCACGCGATAAAATATTAAACATAAAAATTACGCGTTGAAGGGTGAAATGAAGTGTCGTGAATGAATCAATGAGATGCACATGATGTCAATGAAATGTAGACTAATCATAGTCCATATGAAATGTACGTGATGTCATGATCATGAATTCGCCGCTAAACCTCCAAGGTTACGCGAATTTGAAACAAGTAAACCAATTTTACTAAAAAAAATGTTGAAATAATGAAACATGAATCGTGTAGAAATGACACGAAAGTACGGGTTGTCACACCTTTTATTAGTTCATTCTCATGGGTGAGTAGTTCGATCATTTGTACCAAAGTCATCAATCAATTAAACGATTATGATTACTATTCTTAAAATACATGTTTCACCATTGTTTAGGTGGGTTTATTTTCTTGTAAAAATACCCTTGTTACACATAACAAACAAGCAAGTATTTGAAAAATAAACAAATAAACAATGAATGCATAACAAATAAAAGTCATGAATATCAAATAGCCACATGCAAACGATTTTGATAAATCTTATTAATAACCAATTCTAGATCTGTCAATATGCATATATTTAATTAAGACTTCCACCCGTTTTCATCTATGTACAAGGTGAACCACATGCATCGATTCATCGATTGCGTAAGTCAAAACTAAATATATACCACATAGCACATAATTGATTAAATAATAATTATTGAGGTCTTCCCCAATTTTAGATCTATCATAATTTAGTGTATATCACTTAAACATGAAAGACATACAATAAAAGCAGATCCATGATAAAACATGCGATAATTATCATGGACATAAAATTACACTTAACAATTAATGCAATTAAACACGAGTTACGCATATACACATAAAGTTGCATGCATCTTAGGGTTTCTAATCCAATTAAAACAATAGTTTACAAAAGAACGACCTAAAGTGTCGTTTGGAAAATACATCGTTTGATTTAATAAAACAATCAGAGTTTACAAAGTAGGTCCCAAATGTAAATCAACTTGTGCGGAAATAAGTTTGTTACAATTCAAACGATGTTTTTAAGTACGTAAAACCCAAGTGAGACGCGTCGTCATCGCGACTCCATGATGTGTCCAAATGCATGCCATGAAGTGAATGCCTTAGAAACCTGAGATAAAAACATGCTAAAAGTGTCAACACAAAGGTTGAGTGAGTTCATAGAGTTTGAATGGAAATGTAAAGCCTTCCAAAATTGTTTATGTAGCAAAGGCATCGTAAATCCACTCGGCCCAAGTCCGCCCATACAAAACTTGCAACTGTGTGTTCACAACCCACTTGCCGAATGTGTGTAGTTTATGTTCCAAACATATGATGTCAAATGAATTCACACTAGTACCTAACTTAATGTATCCATAGTTACTTAATATAACACCTAATTAAATGCGGTATCAAATTGTTCCATGACCATTAGTGCAATGATTATACCTCGACCATCAGTTCAATGAATGTACCAAGACCATCGAGTCCAATGAATGTACCAAGACCATCGATCTAATGAATATACCAAGACCATCATCCAATGAATATACCATGGAAATACTACGATGGCCAAAGCTACCACGCATGACTAAGCATTTCTATTCGGCTAAACATGTAATTTGCAAATAGTCATGAATGCAATAAACATTATTGAGCATGTATCTCCCCAAAGAGTTTAATAACGACATTAAAACAAGAAAAGTGGGGGCATGGAACTCACATGGACGATAATGCGATGGCAAAAGTGGATACACCGAGGTATAGCGTGAATCTCGTAAATGACCTATTACGAATGATATGATATGTAATGAGTTGCAATGTAATGTTATGCATGCACCGTATGTTATTTATACCATTTACGGGTTTTGAAAATATTACTCGTCGTCGAAAAATACTCTTTTGACGTCTTGACCCTTCAAAATGACTTTACAAGTTTTACGTCAAAATGTCATCCTACAATGGTTTTATAACGATTTTGGTGAAATAAACACTTTTAAATCGCAAAACAATGTCGCCGGAATAATCATGAAATCAACAAAATGGCTCAAAAAGTAGTCGAAGCGGTGCACGTCGATCGTTAGAGAACGAACTCGACGGTTTTGGAAAGTTTGTATCGATATCTAAAAGTTTCAGTTCAGGAGTTTTCGTTCAAAAGGTCTCGATCATAAAGATATCAAAGGCTCAAGATGGTGGTTTTTGCAAATTGTGTGCAGAAAATGAGTTTCGGCCAATGTTTGAACATCCGTAAATAATTCATCATAACTCCGCTTGACAAACGGCTTTTTGTTTTGAAAAATATGGCCGATGAACTTGATTTTACTAGAAGACACTTCGTTATAAAAAGTTTTGCATCATACTTAAAAACTGCCGCAAACATGGACGATATAGCTAATGAAATACTTGTAACGTAGAAATAATATAATTTTCAGAAATTAATATTTACGGCAACTTTATGAAAACGGCCATATATTTGTCGTTTTAAATCCGTTTTCTACGTAAAATATGTCCTTAGCTTCGATCAAGTAAACTAATATATTTTTGACTAGTCGAAATAATTTGTGAAGCTTAAGGCCGTTTTGACCCAAAACACTAAAACTGCATGCTGTCTTTTTTCGAAAATAGTACTTTTCGCAGTAAAACTTTAAAAATTCACCACGGCCGTTATAACTCCGTTTTATCCGTTCAAGCGACCACGGATTCGTTTTAAAGTATATTTTCTAATTATCAAGGCCAAAAGGTCGTACCATCAGTGGGTTTTTCCAGAATTTCATTTTAAGGACAGAACGTAATATATAGTTTACGAAAATAGTTTTTCTCGGACAAAACCTATTCTAATCCCTTCAAATCAACTCCAAAGCTAATCTAATCCTACCATACACCTTCTTAGGGTGTCATGGGTTCCTAATCACCATCAATACCAAAGAATACCATGGGAGTAATTATAGGATGACCAATAAGTATATAAAACCTTAAAATCATGAAATAAATGGTATAAACTACATAACATGCATATAAGCTCCAAAAATGATAAGAAGCATATGAAAATGAAGAGGAAACATAAAAATGATAAGAATATGCTTACTAGTGAAAATGAAGAGGTGAAGGTAACAAAGGATTAAACTTAGATATCCTTGGTTTTTATTTCAAAACCATGAAAAGGATATAAACTAGGTTGAAATAACACTTGAGCTAGCAAAATCTTGTGATCCCTTGGAAGACCTACTATGGCCGGTTTTGAGCTCCCAAAAAGAAGAGAGAAAAACTTTTGATAGTGTGTGAAAATGTTGAGGTGAAGTGAATTATTGAATGAATCTTGAGATAGTGTACAAATATATATAAATTGGAAATTTTTGTACCAACTCTTCAAAGCAATCCCTCCCCTTGCCGAAATTTAGGGATTATGTTCCTCAAGGGTATTATTTTTTTTTTCTAAAATGTGTATATAAATATACTTGTATAATATTTGTGAAATTTTGTAAGAAAAGGTAAGTAAAGTGTAGAAAATGTACAAGTAAAAGGTAAATGGAAATTTTTGGTACAAGTAAGTTTTTAATAGCTCAAAATAGGATGTAATGAGATAATAAAAAAAATTGTAAAAATACTTTCCTTGTGAAAATTGAGTGATAAAATAATTATCGTAAGATTTTTAAGAAACCACGTAATAATTAAACTTTAGCGATTAAAATACCAAATAAATTAGAAACACTAGGAAAACTAAAAGTATAGTTTTTATAAACTAAATGTGAGTTTAAAATACCTCGGGATCATTTTTGAAAGTAACGGGTTAAATAATCAAAATAAAAACTCACGCGATAAAATATTAAACATAAAAATTACGCGTTGAAGGGTGAAATGAAGTGTCGTGAATGAATCAATGAGATGCATGATGTCAATGAAATGTAGACTAATCATAGTCCATATGAAATGTACGTGATGTCATGATCATGAATTCGCCGCTAAACCTCAAGGTTACGCGAATTTGAAACAAGTAAACCAATTTTACTAAAAAAATGTTGAAATAATGAAACATGAATCGTGTCGAAATGACACGAAAGTACGGGTTGTCACATTCGCCCATCCAAAAGGAATTCAGTCCCTAATTCAATCGTTATTAGGTCTAACGGGTTTAGGTTTGAGGTAGCAAACTTTCCCATTCCGAGCAAAACCCTCAAAGACTTTTGGTAACCGATTTTACTTAATCTCACAACTCATCAAACAAGAACTGTCATGAGATTAGGCTAAATCGGTTTGGGTAACAACTTGTTTCTAGCTCGATCTTTGCAACTCATCAAACAAGAAGCATCACGCGGATCAAAGCTGAAACAAGTGGTTTGAAGAAAATCTTTTGAAAATTTGGCTCGATTACGGAATTGCTTACTCATATAAGACTACTACTCCCTTCATTGCATGATTCTTCTGAATTAGACATAGGTGATCGGGCTATGTATAATTTAGGAGTAACTATGCAATGCTTGGACTAATCGACTCATATGTTGTTTGGTGTTGAGTCAAGCGATGTTAAAATTGTGATAGGGAATAACAAGGAATTCTCCACATAAGAGTATGAGAAAAGGATAATGGGATGGGCATTTAAGGGCATCCATGTGACAATCGTTGTGAAATGAAAGTAAATAACTCGAAAATGTACGTAAAAACCGCATGTAAAGTGAACATTCACTTATGATGAAATGATGAGATGCTATGATAATGTAGTTATAGTCTAGGGTCAATGATGCAACCTAGTTCTCTATAAGCGTAGCTCTGGTACCAATCATCACACCCCAATTTACTGTTTTGCGTGGAATGGAATTCTCAGGGCATTGACCGTCATAGCACCACATCACAAGTTATATTGAACGACCTAAAGTGTCGTTTGGAAAATACATCGTTTGATTTAATAAAACAATCGAGTTTACAAAGTAGGTCCCAAATGTAAATCAACGTGCGGAAATAAGTTTGTTACAATTCAAACGATGTTTTGGCACGTAAAACCCAAGTGAGACGCGTCGTCATCGCGACTCCATGATGTGTCCAAATGCATGCCATGAAGTGAATGCCTTAGAAACCTGAGATAAAAACATGCTAAAAGTGTCAACACAAAGGTTGAGTGAGTTCATAGAGTTTGAATGGAAATGTAAAGCCTTCCAAAATTGTTTATGTAGCAAAGGCATCGTAAATCCACTCAGTTCCAAGTCCCGCCCATACAAAACTTGCAACCTGTGTGTTCACAACCCACTGCCAGAATGTGTGTAGTTTATGTTCCAAACATATGATGTCAAATGAATTCACACTAGTACCTAACTTAATGTATCCATAGTTACTTAATATAACACCTAATTAAATGCGGTATCAAATTGTTCCATGACCATTAGTGCAATGATTATACCTCGACCATCGAGTTCAATGAATGTACCAAGACCATCGGTCCAATGAATGTACCAAGACCATCGATCTAATGAATATACCAAGACCATCATCCAATGAATATACCATGGAAATACTACGTATGGCCAAGCTGTTACCACGCATGACTAAGCATTTCTATTCGACTAAACATGTAATTTGCAAATAGTCATGAATGCAATAAACATTATTGAGCATGTATCTCCCCAAAGAGTTTAATAATGACATTAAAACAAGAAAAGTGGGGAACATGGAACTCACATGGACGATAATGCGATGGCAAAAGTGGATACACCGAGGTATAGCGTGAATCTCGTAAATGACCTATTACGAATGATATGATATGTAATGAGTTGCAATGTAATGTTATGCATGCACCATTATGTTATTTATACCATTTACGGGTTTGAAAATATTACTCGTCGTCGAAAAATACTCTTTGACGTCTTGACCCTTCAAAAATGACTTTACAAGTTTTACGTCAAAATGTCATCCTACAATGGTTTTATAACGATTTTTGGTGAAATAAACACTTTTCGTCGCAAAACAATGTCGTCGGAATAATCATGAAATCAACAAAAATGGCTCCGAAAAAGTAGTCGTAAAACGGTGCACGTCGATCGTTAGAGAACGAACTCGACGGTTTTGGAAAGTTTGTATCGATATCTAAAAGTTTCAGTTCAGGAGTTTTCGTTCAAAAGGTCTCGATCATAAAGATATCAAAGGCTCAAGATGGTGGTTTTTGCAAATTGTGTGCAGAAAATGAGTTTCGGCCAATGTTTGAACATCCGTAAATAATTCATCATAACTCCGCTTGACAAACGGCTTTTTGTTTTGAAAAATATGGCCGATGAACTTGATTTTACTAGAAGACACTTCGTTATAAAAAGTTTTGCATCATACTTAAAAACTGCCGCAAACATGGACGATATAGCTAATGAAATACTTGTAACGTAGAAATAATATAATTTTCAGAAATTAATATTTACGGCAACTTTATGAAAACGGCCATATATTTGTCGTTTTAAATCCGTTTTCTACGTAAAATATGTCCTTAGCTTCGTATCGAAGTAAACTAATATATTTTTGACTAGTCGAAATAATTTGTGAAGCTTAAGGCCCGTTTTTGACCCAAAAACACTAAAAACTGCATGCTGTCTTTTTCAGAAAATAGTACTTTTCGTCGTAAAACTTTAAAAATTCACCACGGCTTCGTTATAACTCCGTTTTTATCCGTTCAAGCGGCCACGGATTCGTTTTAAAGTATATTTTCTAATTATCAAGGCCAAAAGGTCGTACCATCAGTGGGTTTTTTTCCAGAATTTCATTTTAAGGACAGAACGTAATATATAGTTTACGAAAATAGTTTTTCTCGGACAAAACCTATTCTAATCCCTTCAAATCAACTCCAAAGCTAATCTAATCCTACCATACACCTTCTTAGGGTGTCATGGGTTCCTAATCACCATCAATACCAAAGAATACCATGGGAGTAATTATAGGATGACCAATAAGTATATAAAACCTTAAAATCATGAAATAAATGGTATAAACTACATAACATGCATATAAGCTCCAAAAATGATAAGAAACATATGAAAATGAAGAGGAAACATAAAAATGATAAGAATATGCTTACTAGTGAAAATGAAGAGGTGAAGGTAACAAAGGATTAAACTTAGATATCCTTGGTTTTTATTTCAAAACCATGAAAAGGATATAAACTAGGTTGAAATAACACTTGAGCTAGCAAAATCTTGTGATCCCTTGGAAGACCTACTATGGCGGTTTGAGCTCCCAAAAGAAGAGAGAAAACTTTTGATAGTGTGTGAAAATGTTGAGGTGAAGTGAATTATTGAATGAATCTTGAGATAGTGTACAAATATATATAAATTGGAAATTTTGTACCAACTCTTAAAGCAATCCCTCCCTTGCCGAAATTTAGGGATTATGTTCCTCAAGGGTATTATTTTTTTTCTAAAATGTGTATATAAATATACTTGTATAATATTTGTGAAATTTTGTAAGAAAAGGTAAGTAAAGTGTAGAAAATGTACAAGTAAAAGGTAAATGGAAATTTTTGGTACAAGTAAGTTTTTAATAGCTCAAAATAGGATGTAATGAGATAATAAAAAAAATTGTAAAAATACTTTCCTTGTGAAAATTGAGTGATAAAATAATTATCGTAAGATTTTTAAGAAAACGACGTAATAATTAAACTTTAGCGATTAAAATACCAAATAAATTAGAAACACTAGGAAAACTAAAAGTATAGTTTTTATAAACTAAATGTGAGTTTAAAAATACCTCGGGATCATTTTTGAAAGTAACGGGTTAAATAATCAAAATAAAACTCACGCGATAAAATATTAAACATAAAAATTACGCGTTGAAGGGTGAAATGAAGTGTCGTGAATGAATCAATGAGATGCACATGATGTCAATGAAATGTAGACTAATCATAGTCCATATGAAATGTACGTGATGTCATGATCATGAATTCGCCGCTAAACCTCCAAGGTTACGCGAATTTGAAACAAGTAAACCAATTTTACTAAAAAAAATGTTGAAATAATGAAACATGAATCGTGTCGAGAAATGACCTGAAAGTACGGGTTGTCACACCTTTTATTAGTTCATTCTCATGGGTGAGCCGTTCAGTCATTTGTACCAAAGTCATCAATCAATTAAACGATTATGATTACTATTCTTAAAAATACATGTTTCACCATTGTTTAGGTCGGTTTATTTTTCTTGTAAAATACCCTTGTTACACATAACAAACAAGCAAGTATTTGAAAAATAAACAAATAAACAATGAATGCATAACAAATAAAAGTCATGAATATCAAATAGCCACATGCAAACGATTTTGATAAATCTTATTAATAACCAATTCTAGATCATCAATATGCATATATTTAATTAAGACTTCCACCCGTTTTCATCTATGTACAAGGTGAACCACATGCATCGATTCATCGATTGCGTAAGTCAAAACTAAATATATACCACATAGCACATAATTGATTAAATAATAATTATTGAGGTCTTCCCCAATTTTAGATCTATCATAATTTAGTGTATATCACTTAAACATGAAAGACATACAATAAAAGCAGATCCATGATAAAACATGCAGATAATTATCATGGACATAAAATTACACTTAACAATTAATGCAATTAAACAGAGTTACGCATATACACATAAAGTTGCATGCATCTTAGGGTTTCTAATCCAATTAAAACAATAGTTTACAAAACCCTAATTAGGCACAAAAAACGCCCCTCAAAATTAGGGTTTAGGTTTTGCAAACCCTAGATCTAAGCATACAAATAATAACACATTCATGTTTATTTTAATTATGTGTTTCGATAATTAATTACTTGTTATACAAGGCTCGTGATGCCACCGTTGAGTTTATGATATATAAAATACAATAAAACATAAAGACATCAAGAGTACACACGGAAGACTAAAGATCATAACAAATAAATTAATTAACCGAAAGTATGCATAACGTACCTCTTGCGAATATCAAATCTCTTGAGCAAGACCAAGAAGTGGATTAGAGAGTTGTCCTCACCTTTCTACAACTCAAACCAATATGGTGTAAGAATAGTGTCTTACTACCACGTTCTTGTACACACGAATTAACCAACGAATCAAGTGATTGCTAGATCTAACACAAGTCCTCGTTTAAGAAAACGAAACCAAACTCCCTTACTTGGGGTGTTCGGCCGAATATGGGACAAGAGAGAGAGAGAGAGATCTAGGGTTAATTCAATGAACAAGTGTATGAAACCCTAGAACTAACCTCTTTATATACTAGTAGGTAAACTTAGGAACAAGTTTATGAATTAGGGCTTTGGAAGGCCCCTATGGCGGCCATGTAGACAAGCCCAAATGAAATCCATAACTTTTCCAAGTTTTCCATTTCTAGTCCTTTCCTTTTCATTTAACGGTCGTTAGTCATTTTTCCGTTAAATACTTAACGATCGTTAACCGGACTTAATGTGTAATAATTAATCGTAAACATAAACATTAATTATTAACTTTAATTCTCATTCGCTAATGTGTGCAATCCCGTGGTCACGAGTTCGAATCCGGACATTCACATGTTTGTAAATATATACATTTCCAACAAAGTCATCACCCGACATTCCATTTGATGAAACAGATATAGCTAATGATGATAATAGATCTACCATTGCTTCAGGAGATACTTGTACAGTTTGTTGGAAGCAAAGTGAATACAAAGCATCTGAAATTCTTCGGGTAACTACAGATTGGTGCAGTGCCAAAAGCGATTTGAAGTAATACAAAATCTTGGTTGAGAACTTAAGGGACATAAGTGGAAGAATGTCTTTTAGCAAGTCCAAAACATATAGAACCTCCAGAGCTTTAGAAGAACATTGGTTGTTATTGTTTGCTGCATTTGACCCTCCGGCAAGTAGAAGGAACTTTTCGAAGGTGTCTGCGATGGCTTCACTTGCAGGTGGCACCAGCACTGATGTTTCTTGGAAGCCTCGCATGCTTTCACGGAGGCTAACATGTGCTTGCTGTCTTACCTAAATAGTAATACCATTGGATGATAAGTTATTATTATGCAATTCCCTTACCTATATACATTGAGTTGAAAACGGTCTTCTTTTATATATGATAAAATTAGCGTAAATATGTAATGTTTTTTTAAAATAGGGTAAAGCTAAAGATGCGTAACATAGTTTTTCAAAACAGACGATGTAAACTTTGAAAATTACCATTGTACGCAAAATACTTTCAAATTTGAAACGATGTACGTAATATGACCGTCACGGTGAGGTTACCGGTCACAAAGTTTGAAAATTAGCGAAATGATCCTTGTGGCTTGCTGACTTTCACCGGTCATCCTTAACTTTTTCGGTTAAAAGTTAAATAATGGTCCTTATGGTTATTGACTTCGATTTAGTCCGTTTTATACTTTTCACCCGTTAAACACGCTTTTATCCGTTTTCTTACGTTTTCTCCGTTTTCTTACGTTTTTATCGGTTTTCATCCGCTTTTGTCCGCTTTTTCACCGTTTTTAAATTTTGCCCCTTTTTATGCATTTTCTTACATTTTGTCTGCTTTTATTCGCTTTCATCCGTTTTGTCCCTTTTTAACATTTTTGTTCTGTTTTTCTTACATTTTTGTCATTTTCTTACATTTTGTTTGTTTTGTCTTAGAGTTGAGATCCAGTGTAGAACTCATATTTGTCATAGAGCAAATTGATCGATCATAGCCATCCATTTTTATTTAAATCATATTCCACCTTTTTTAAAACAACATATCTTGCAAACGGTAAATTTTCAAGGTAAAAATACACCATCATACGAGAATTAAATTATCTTTCATAGATATGCATTGTTATATACTTTCGACAAACATTTTTTCAAAATTCCGTCCGAAAAATCATATATGATTTTTACGAATCATATATGATTTTAAAAATCATGTATGATTCGATTTTACTAATCATATATGATTTTTACAATCATATATGATTCTCAAAAATCATATGTGATTCAGTAAAATCGAATCATATATGATTTTCACAAATCATATATGATTTTTGTTGACCGAAATTTTGAAAAAAGTTGTTAAAAATATATAGTAGTGCATATCTATAGAAAGATAATTTAATCTCGTCACGATGGTATAATTTTTATCGCGTAACGATTAACGGTTTCGAGATATTTAATTTTGAAAAGGGTGAAAGTTTATCATAATAAAAAATGAATTATTATTATCCATTGATTGATCACAGTAATTTTGGTTGCCTATATTGAACTTTCGCTTTCAACATATTGAATTTTTTTCATAAAGAAAAAATTTTGAAAAAAAAATTCAAAAAGAATTGGAATTTTTCAAATTTGAAAAAAATTCCAAAAATTTTGAAAAAATTGGAAAAAAAATTCCGAAAAAATTAGAAAAAAAACCATAAATACTTTTTTTCAAAAAAAAAAAGAAATTGAATTTTTTTTGTAAATTGTTTTTTTCGAAATTCTTTTTACTAAAATAATTTTTTTGAAATTTGGACCCAATGAAAAAAAATTGAAAAAAAAAATATTTTGTAAAAAAAAAATTTGGAAAAAAAAATCCCAATTTTTTTTAAATACTTTTTTCAAAAAAAATTGAATTTCGAAAAAAAAAATATTTACGAAAAAAAATGGATTTTTTTTTTCAAATTTTTTTTCCGAAACTTTTTTTTCAAAATTTTTTTGGATTTTTTTTTTTAAATTTGTGAAAAAATTCAAAATTTATTTGGAAAAAAAAATTTCAAATTTTTTCAAAATTTTTTCTTTTTGAAAAAAAATTTCAATATGTTGAAATAGTATAAAAACAAACAAAAACGTAAGAAAAACAGATAAAATGTAAGAAAAATGGACAAAAATGTAAACAAAAACGGATGAAAACGAATAAAATAGACAAAACGTAAGAAAAATGGATAAAAACGGACAAAAATCTAAAAAAAGGGGTAAGAAAACTGACAAAAACGGATGAAAACCGATAAAAACGTAAGAAAACGGACAAAACGTAAGAAAAACGGATAAAAACGTAAGAGAACGGGTGAAAAAGTATAAAAACGGACTAAATCTGAAAGTCAATAACCATAAGGACCATTATTGAACTTTTTAACCGAAAAAAGTTAAGGGATGACCGTGAAAGTCAACGCAGTCATTGGGACCATTTCGCCAATTTTCAAACTTTGTGACCTAGTAACCTACTAGTTCGGTCATATTACGTACATCGCTCCAAATTTGAAAGTATTTTATGCATACAATGGTAATTTTCAAAGTTAATTATATATCGTCTGCTCGAAAACTATGTTACAGTATCTTTAAACTTTCACCCTTTAAAATAAGGGCCAAACTAACTATCTCACATTATATACACCACAAATTTATCACATATCTCTCATACGAGACTTGAACCCTCAAACGCTTGATTGGAGAGCACTCTCACATCAGATATAAGGTGGTACAGCTAGGCTACGAGCCCTTTCGTGTGTAATGCTTACGCATCGAATTAGCATGTTGCATAGTAAGGAAGTAGTTTTACAATCACCTGGTTAAAAGGGGTGGTGTTTGTTTTAGCTTAATTTCTTTTTTGGCTTATGAGCTTATTTATCCAAAAAAAAAATATAATAATAAGCCAAAAAAAATTGGGCTATGAAGAATAAGCTAAAACAAAAACCCCTAGCTAGTGGGAAAAGGCTTGTAAGTTTCATGATGAAACTTTCATCACTAAAATGTGAGAGGTCTCAAGTTAAATTAATGTTAGGTGCAAACAACCCAGAAATGGCCATGTTACCGGTTTGAGTCTTTATAGCGGTAGGTTCAAATACCGTCAAATAGCCGGCCATAAGGTGCGAAATGATGGTTACCCCCAAAAAAAAAAAAAAAAAAAAAAAACTTACTATAAAATGTAGAAAAAGAAATAAAAAACATGTATCTACTTGCAAAAACTAGTGAACTTTAACAATTTCACAAGTGACTTTTACAATCCCACATCGGCTAAGTATGTGATTGGTTGATTGTTTATAAAGTCTAGGTGTCCCCTATTTCTTTGAGCTAGCTTTTTGGAGTGAGTTCTACACCTGGCTTTGTGTATGGGCGGGTTCGTGTCAGTGACAAACTCTATTTAGCAATGAACTAAGGATAAACAATATTACAATATCATTTATAATGAAAAAATTAAACCACCTTGAGACGCGAGTCTGAAATATAACGAAGAAGAAAAAGAAACAAAGGAGAAACAATAGACCAGTTGTTATTTTGGTGACGAATGGATATCAAATGAGTAATGCGGGTTAATCCATAAACCACCACATCTTCTTCATCATCATTGCCGTTGTTGTGTTCTGTAACACCCCCGAAAATCTTAATGACAGCGGAAGACTAATTCAGGTGTTACTTGAATGGAGATCATAGTCAATAATTATAGAAAACGACTCGAAAGAGACGTTTTATTAAAATAGTTATCATTCATCGAAAACTCATAGTTTGTTACAAAATATTGTAAATAGATCAAGTGTTTTTCCCAAAAGAAAGATCATGAGTTTGAAAGAAATGATAACTTTATGTTTTACACCACCGGATAAGCCTTGCCATGCCCGTTCCGCACCTTGGTCATAATCTTCACCGATTACCGAGATAACATGCTTAAAAGGTCAACAAAATGTTGAGTGAAGTCCATAGGTTTAAAATAAGTTGAACACAAGTATAAGATCATGATCATTGTAAACTAACAATATCATAAGAAAAATATCACAGATTATTATGCGCTAAGCTCATGAAACCAAGACTGTTGCATACACCGAATTACCGATTATGCGTAAGTATGCCCCAAAGGAGGTAATAGCCAATTACCTAAAGATATTCGATATGGTGCGCCCGGTTATTTCTCTATAACCGAAACGGGGTTCGTTATTCCCCATAGTACTATTCACGATATCTCACGTTCACTCACGGTGACTAATGGTTCATGATCGGGGACTTGTGGCTAACAACTTAGGCGTTACCAATAATCAAGAAGATCAAGCATTTATGAAAACCTTGTGTTCTAGTTTAGAGCATGTATCTCCTCATGGGTTTGCAAAATAAAGTAAAAGCGAGGCTATGAACTCACCTTGATAATAATGCACACGCACAAAAATAGATCAAGCACCATGTAGCGGAGGTTCCAACTCGAAACCTAAAATGATGAGATGGCGAATCTCAAGAAGGAGCATTTTGGTTCGCGACCAAAATAATAGAGCATTGAATATTCTTATTCAATAGATCATTGGATTGTCCAATCCAATAGTGTGCGATCGTGATTAACGTTTTAAGTTAATGCTACATTGCCTTAATTAATGATCCTCACTTACGCATAAGTGAAATGTTTTCCCCCGTTGTGATCTTAGTAAATTCGTTGATGTATTTTAACATATTTAGATTCCCCGAGTATTTTATCGAAATATGTATCCTTTTACATATACTTAATTATTTTCTAAAAATATATATATTTACATATACATATATATATTTTTACATATATATAAATTAAATTCATCGTTATTGAAAATATTACGCTCATGTGGTCAAAATACTTATTTTTACGAGGCTATCATGAAATCATAAGTTTTGATAAACTTTTCCCAATTTGCACTTTTTACCCTCGAGTTACAAAAAGTACGAGTTTAGTCCTTGGACTTTTAGAAAATAACACTTTGTACCCATAAGTATCATATGCTTAAAGTTTTCAGTTGCCGCTTTTAGTCCCTCGTGAAAACTGTTTTGGTAAAATACTTTCAAAAGTCAATTTTACACTTTTAGCCCCAAGTTTCAAAGGTTATAATTTTAACACTAAAACTTCTATTTCATTTTAAAGTAAGTTTGCTATATTTACCATTTATACCTCGAACTTTACCATGCATGCGTAATATGTACAGTGATCTTTATCTTTCAAAAACTTACAAAACCTACCCTTGGCTTTTCATGCATGCAATATAACGTACAAAACATCCCTTTATGTTTTCCAAAATATTCATTTCTTACCCGAACCCTTTACGTTTTGCAAACTTAGTCCATTTTATACTTTTCGACTTACAAAGCTTACTAAACCTTTATAAAAGCTTACTATTAGCTTATTAATATATGTGAAATGTTTGTTCTTGGGTTATCATGTTTTATGGTTTTCGTTATCATACAAACCTTACGTATAATCGATCCATATATATCCTATATATTTACGTGTGATATGAAAGTTAAAACGATACGAATGAAATGGAAGCGAGAACTTACGACACCCAAAGGGTGGTGACAAGGTTTGAAGCGAAATGATCGTGACCCAAGTGGCTCAAGTATTCTCCTTGTACCCAATTAAACGACCAATCCTTGCAACTTTGTTTTTCTTTTGTTCCAACTTTTCCACAGTGGACGTTTGTTTGTGAGAAGAATGTTTAAGGATGTCTTAAGAGTATGAGCTAGTTATATAGGAGTGAGGAACATGCATGGTATTACAAATATAATATTTGCTTCTTAGTTTAGTTCCAATAAAGAATGTGAAGGGTCAATGCATGCTTGGCTTTGCAGGCTAGTTTAATGGGCACGCTTGGTGTGGTCGAATCAACATGAGACCAAGAAACATATGATCTAGTGGTTATAGAAGTCAAAAGCAAGTCAACTTGTTAAAATAAGTAGTTAGGGTGCTTTGGTTCCTTGTGGTTTGCGTCTAATAGAAGAGAAAGAAAAGAAGTGTGTAATATTTTAAATGGCTAGGGTATTATTTTAATTGTACTAGGGTGGCTAAAGTGATCTTGTCTCCTTTTGATCATGTACACACGCAACATGTGCTCAAATAGGGTGAATGTTTATTTGTTTTGTGTTTTTGGTTTCTAGTTTGGTTCCCCTCTTGTTTGCTTGTTCGGTTACAACAGAAAGAAACACAAAAACATTTACTAACTCTTTTAAATGTAAACTTGGGCTTGGGTTTATTTGAGTACAAAAGACTAAGCCCAAAAGAGGATAGCACTATGTTGGGCTAGGGTGATTAACGTGGCCCAAAAAATATGGCGTGGGCTTGTCCGGTTATAAGGCCCATTAACGAGTCGGGTTGAGTCACGAGGTGGAATAAAGTCCAGTGAGTTTCGAGGCCCACTACTGAATTTTATATATTTTATTATAATTTAATTCGTAATTTTACAAATTTTACGTATTCATTACGTATTTTAGGATTATCGGGATAGTGGGAAATTTATTTAGATCACAACGGTATTTTTATGAACGCTCAAACTGCGTTGATCATGCATATGCCAAATGATATGCAAATGTGATGTTTAGAAAATTTCATGACGAAATAGATCGTGTTTAATTCTTGATTAAGCGTTAAGTACATTGAAATTTTCCGGAGCTTACGGTACCTACCCTTAAGAGAACTGCGTCCCGCAGTTAAACTCGCAGAGCTGTCATGGGTGATCTAGATGAGCAGTGGGGATACTTGGAATGCATTACATCCTCGCGCTCCGGGTGAACTCGCACTCGTTTCTTATGATTCCATCGAACTTTAACGATAGGAATGCGGCTTTGCTTAAGCCTCTTAACTTCTCGTCCATGATCTCGATTGGTTCTTCGACAAAACTAAGTTTGTCATTGAGTGGATGTCCTTGAGTGGTACGACTAGAGTTTCATCCGAAAGACACTTCTTAAGATTTGAGACATGGAACGTGTCATGTACTCGGCTAAGTTCTTTGGGAAGATCAAGTTTATATGCCATGGACCAATTCTTTGAAGAATTTTGAATGGTCCGACGTATCGAGGTTTGAGCTTTCCTCGTTTCCAAATCGACCATCCCTTTCGTGGTGATACTTTGAGCATTACACGGTCTCCGACTTGGAATTCCATTGGTTTTCTTGAACATCTGCGTAGCTCTTTTGTCTATCTCGAGCTGCTTGCAATCTTTGCCGAATTTGCATTATCTTTTCTGTTGTCTCTTGGACAATTTGGGCCTGTGAGTTGTACTTCTCAACTTCCGCCCAACGAATGGCGATCGGCATTTTCTTCCATAGAGTGCTTCAAAGGAGCGACTTTAATCTTGGCGTGATAATTGTTATTGTAAGAGAATTCACCAGAGGTAAGTGCTTATCCCATCCTTTTCCGAAATCAATCACACATGCTCTTAGCATGTCTTCCGAGTTTGGATCGTTCTTTCACTTTGTCCATCTGTTTGAGGATGGTACGCGGTACTCATATCTAAGTTGGTACCCATGGCTTTTGAAGCGTTTGCCAAAATCTTGAGGTGAATCGGCTATCACGATCGATATGATAGAGATTGGTACACCGTGACGAGAAACAATCTCTTTGATGTACGTCTAGCGAGTGTAATCATCTCGTCGTTCTCCTTGATTGGCAAGAAATGAGCGGACTTTGTAAGGCGGTCTACAATAACCCAAATGGTGTCAAAACCATTAGAAGTTTTAGCAACTTTGTGATGAAGTCCATTGTGATTCTTTCCCATTTCCACATAGGAAGTTACGGTTGAGTTAACAATCCGGATGGCTTTTGATGTTCACTTTAACTTTCGAGCATGTCAAACATTCTCGGGTATCTGATGATATCACCTTCATATTAGGCCACCATTACAAAAGCTTTAGATCTTGATACATCTTGTTGGGACCGGGATGTATGGAATACTTGATTTATGTGATTCATGCATGATGAGTTCTCGGATACCTCCAAAGAGTGGAATCCAACTTCGATTTTTGAAACATAGCGTTCGTCCGATCTCTTCACGAATCCATTCTCATTCTCCGGCATGCCATAAATCTTCTCATTCGGCCTATTTTCTTCCTTAAGGGCTTCGATTTGAGCTTCAAGAATTTTCGATGGTAGGGTGAATTGATTACCATTCCCAATGATCTCACTCTAAGTGGCTTAGGCGATCTTTTTCGCTCAAGGCATCGGCAACAACGTTTGCCTTTCCCGGATGATAACGGATCTCGCGGTCATAATCACTAAGCAATTCGAGCCGACGTTGGCGCATATTCAATTCCTTTTGATCTAAGATGTGTTGAAGACTTTTGTGATCGGTGTACACTATACACTTGGTTCCGCATGAGATAATGTCTCCATAATTTGAGTGCAAATACCACGGCGCCAAGTTCTAGATCGTGAGTAGTATAATTCTTCTCATGAGTTTTGAGTTGTCGTGGACGCATAAGCAATCACTTTGTTCCTTTGCATGAGAACATCGCCTAAACCCATGTGTGAAGCATCACAATATACTACAAAATCTTGACTCCTTACGGTAGTGCCAAGATAGGTGCTTCGCAAAGCTTGTTCTTTAGAAGTTGAAAAGTCGATTCTTGATCGTCTCCCCATTCGAATTTCTTCGTTTTACGGGTTAACTCGGTCAATGGTTTAGCTATTTTCGAGAAACCTTGATGAATCTTCGATAATAACCAAGAAGTCCTAAGAATTGGCAATTTCGATGGGATTAGTGGGTACCGCCGGTTCTTATGATTCAATCTTTGCGGGATCCACATGGATTCCTTCTTTGTCGATCACATGACCAAGAAATTGGACTGTCTCAATCCAAAAATCACACTTGGAAAACTTTGCGTACAATTTTTCATCCTTGAGTAACTTGGACGGTCTTCAAATGTTCGCATGTTCTTCTTTATTACGAGTAGATAAGAATATCGTCGATGAACACAATGACAATTTATCCGGATATGGTTTGCAGACTCTATTCATGAGGTCCATAAATATAGCAGTGCATTAGTTAAACCGAATGGCATTACTTGGAATTCATAATGGCCATATCGAGTTCTAAATGCGGTCTTGGGTATATCTTCTTCTCTTACCGTGGCGATGATATCCGGATCTTAAATCAATCTTCGAGTATACACTCGAGCCTTGTAATTGATCAAACAGATCATCGATTCTTGGTAAGGGATAGCGGTTCTTGATTGTGAGCTTGTTCAATTCTCTATAATCGATACACATCCGGAATGATCCATCTTTCTTCTTAACGAATAATACCGGTGCTCCCGGTGAGGAACTTGGTCTAATGAATCCTTTCTCGGATAGCTCTTCTAATTGTTTGGATAACTCTTGCATTTCGAGGCGCTAAGCGGTGCGGTGCTCGTGCTACAGAGTAGCTCCGAGGAATAAGATCGATTTGAAATTCGACTTGTCGGCGGTGGGAGTCCGAGCAAATCTTCCGGAAACACCTCGAAAATTCCTTGATTACGGTACATCCTCTAGTCGTTTCTCTTCCGACTTCTTTTCCGTTACTTGAGCTAAGAAGGCATAACATCCTTTTCCATGTACTTTATTGACTTCGCACGGGATATGATACTTAAGTACTTTCTACTTTGATCTCCTTGGATGACTAAGGTTTCACCATTGATCGGGATATGAGCGGTTTTCTCGTCACAAACAATCCTAGCACGGTGTTTGGACAACCAATCCATGCCAATTACGACATCGAAACTTCCAAGTTTGATTGGCAAAAGATCTATGAGGAGCGAGTGATCTTGTAATAGAATAGGACAATTACGGATTACGATGTTGGTTCCTATTATTTTCCCATCGGCAAGTTCTATCTCATAAGTTGTATCTAAGGCGATTGGGGATATTTCAAGTAATGGTGCAAAAGTAGTAGATACAAAACTCTTATCGGCTCGAGAATCAAACAAGATTTTTGCGAGAATGATTGTTAAGAGAATACGTACCGTCACAATGTCGGGGTTCAACGGTGCATCTCCATCTCCTAGCATGTACACTCTTGCACGCGCATTGTTTGTTTGAACGACATTTAACTTTGGGCATTGACTCTTGAAATGACTGGTTCTCCACATCCATAGCAGTTCATGTTTGTCCGCGATGTTGCCTCTTCCGTGGTTTCGGCAATGCTTACCTTGATGACCTACCTTGTTGCACTTATCGCACTTCACGGTACAAGGTCCGAATGGTGCATCAAACATCTGTTACACTGGGGATGTGGTCCCACGTACCTTTTCCGGTGGGTGCAGATAAGCCCTGCGGCTTCTTGCCTTCGATTTTGCCGATTGTGATGTTGATTTACATTGTGGTGATATTGGTTGTTGTTGTTCGATTGTTGTTGTTGGATCGATAGTGGTTGGAATTTGAGGTTTTCCGATCATCAAACTTTCTTTTGTTGTCACTGAGCCTTGTGCATTTGCAAGCTTTAGTATTGGTTCCATAAGGCGGTGGGATACAATGACAACTTCTTCACGCTTTTGTTTTCAAGCGATGACATCTCCTTCGATGCTTGAGGTAAACCTCCGATCAAAGCTTCCAAAAGCTTTTCATTGGTGGAAACAATGAGGACATAGAGCTCTTAGCTCATGGAATCTCTTGAAGTATGTCTTGAGATCATTACCTTTAGCGACCAAGTGGTAATACTCATCTTGAGTTTCTTGATCTCGGTCCTCTGCACATCTTGTTTCATTAGCGGTTGTTTCAGATCGACCATGAAATCTTACAAGCTTCTTCCATTCCAATTGGTTGAGCATGGCCTTTCCACCAAGATAACGCATCTTCTAACAAAGTTCGATCGAAACTTGACTTTGCAATCATCTGTCGATCACTTTGCGAAATACGATCTCGGTTCTCTCAAACCAATGAAGTAAACCAATAGCACCTTCGTGCCCTTGAAGAATGTCGACTGCGGTTCATGAACTCTTTGTAATTACACTTGCGAGTTCTGATGGACTCACTTTGATTTGTTGGAGTGTTAGTTGCATTTGAATTTGCCATTTCAAGAAAGGCGTGCGACCTGCGACACGATTCTCTTCGACAATGCGGCGACTTGACCTCGCGTCTTTGCTGAGCGACACGCTCGACTTGACCTCTCGAGCAATTCGGGCGTTCTCGACTTCTCTTGCAATTTCAGCTTCTCTTGCAATTTCGACTTCACGTGCCTCTTGGGCAATTCGTTCGACTTCAATGCGTTCGACCGGCTCTAGCGATGTCGGCGACATGTTGTGCTATATTGCGCTAACACTTTCGGCTACCATTTTACGAATAGTGCGGGAGTGATGGTGGATGAGGTAGCTTTCTTCTTGACCATTTTTCTAAAATTTCCAAGAATAAATACCAAGATTAAGAAATTATCGATCGATGATAAAACTGATTTCATATTATACATATCATAATAGTCCAGATTACCACTTTAAATTAATGATATGATATGAATATGATTTTTCTCAACAAATCATAATATATGTATAAGGACATAAGGATCGGTTCGGCATACATCACCGAGGAATAATATCATAACATCAGAATAATAGAAATACAACCATGGAATACATCGTTACATAGTTTTGTTCACAACCATAGGTTACATCATCATAATTCTTGTTCCAAGGTTACAAACCAAAAGATACAAGCCTTAATGCCTCATATGGCGCTTTATGATACATACTAAGATAAAGATGACTAGGATCTACGCATCTCCCGATCGTCATTCGACGACGACGAATCTCCTCAACCATGGTACATCAGTCTCGGATCTGCCGCTCACGGGCTCGATCTCTAGCCTCGAGGTCATCAATCCTCTCCTCCGAATAGCGGTGTGAGCATGAGCGGATGCAAGCTCGTGATGTAGGACTCTCTCGACCTAAGGCGGTCTCTCTCAAAGTACTAGCATCTCGAATAGTAGTCTCCAATCTCCGAGTCAATTGGTTAACGGCCTCTCGCCTCCACAACTGAGTACTCATCATATCAAACACAATCTCAATGGAGTAGCGACCTACCACGAGGTTTTCGACTTCTTCCTCCAAGCTCTCTATCCTAACTAGTGGAATCTCATCATAATGTGTCATGAGTTCATTCAATGGTCTTCGTGCTTGATAAGTCTCGTAGCCAACGGAGGAATAGTGTGGTGCCTTTGGTTCACCGTGTAATGTGTAGAGCCGAGTCGGTGCGATGGTTGAGCTTTCTCCAAGCTCGAGCGAACTAGGTGCTCCTCCTCTTCTCTCCAACGTCAAGTAAAGGTATCAAGAATGACCATCTCCTAGCACCGGATTTCTTCCTTGGTCCGGTCTCGTTATCTACTTGAGTAGGCTTTTCAAGATCGAGATAGTGATGGTGGATAGCACTTGATGCAAAGCGGTAAAATTGGCTCACTAAAAGTGTCCAAAGGAGGTGATCTTGTAGGTGGTGATGAAACAGAGCGGTAGTAGTCGATGGTAGAACACGATGAAGTGGCGTGGTGGTGAAGTAGCGATGGGTGGAACAATGAAGTTGAAGCTGGCGATGACCGAGCGGGTGGTGGCCGGGCGATGGTGGCGAGTGGTGGCATCACATGAGTCATAGTGATGGGTTGCACACGCTTCCTAGCGGTGCGTTTGAAGGTCTTACCATTAGGATGCGATCTATAAGGTACTCCAAGCGGCTCAGCTCATGAGGCTTAAGAACACGAATCCTACGTCGACGACAGCGGATAGCTCGGGAAGATGATCCGGAAGAATCGATGAAGCGTAGTCGGTGTTCTCGATGACTTGGATGATTCATCATCCATAGCAACATCTCAAGCGGTAGCCATTGTCTGCGACTCATAATCTTGATCTAGGGTCATGGAAGCAAAAGCATTGTACTCTTGAGGATGGCGGCCATAGGCTGGAGCAGATGGGAGTTCTGCAACTTCACCTTCCTCAAAGGTTCGGTTTAAATCCAAACGATGAGTCGGTATGACAGACGGGATGAGTGGCATAGTGGCGATCGTAGAGGACATGGTATCATCCATCTCGGTGTCCGAGGACGAGAACAAGCGGGTGGGATGCGATGGTAATCTTGTAACAACCCATAAATTAATGTAAGTAAATGCCAAATAATATAATTATTTTAGTTAGCTAAGCAAATCTCCATGCCTAACTAAAATGAATGCAATTTACTTATGATCTAGTGATGCATCAATCCTAATGCATAGAGCGGTCACGGAAGGCGTAAGGCGGTGGTGTAAAATAGTCCCGTTTTAAAAGTGCGGTTAGAGTCCAAATGATTTTGAAAAACTCTTTGGTTCTCTATAACCGCTCGATACCAATCAGTAACACCCGAAAATCTTAATGACGGAAGACTAATTCGGTGTTACTTGAATGGAGATCATAGTCAATAATTATAGAAAACGACTCGAAAGAGGCGTTTTATTAAAATAGTTATCATTCATCGAAAACTCATAGTTTGTTACAAAATATTGTAAATAGATCAAGTGTTTTTCCCAAAAGAAAGATCATGAGTTTGAAAGAAATGATAACTTTTATGTTTTACACCACCGGATAAGCCTTGCCATGCCCTGCTCCGCACCTTGGTCATAATCTTCGACCGACACGAGATAACATGCTTAAAAGGTCAACAAAATGTTGAGTGAAGTCCATAGGTTTAAAATAAGTTGAACACAAGTATAAGATCATGATCATTGTAAACTAACAATATCATAAGAAAAATATCACAGATTATTATCGCTTAAGCTCATAAAACCAAGACTCAATTGCATACACGAATTACGGTGTACGTAAGTATGCCCCAAAGGAGGTAATAGCCAATTACCTAAAGATATTCGATATGGTGCGCCCGGTTATTTCTCTATAACCGAAACGGGTTCGTTATTCCCCATAGTACTATTCATGATATCTACGTTCACTCGCGGTGACTAATGGTTCATGATCAGGGGACTTGTGGCTAACAACTTAGGCAGTACCAATAATCAAGAAGATCAAGCATTTATGAAAAACCTTGTGTTCTAGTTTAGAGCATGTATCTCCCTCGCGGGGTTTGCAAAAATAAAGTAAAAGCGAGGCTATGAACTCACCTTGATAATAATGCACACGCACAAAAATAGATCAAGCACAATGTAGCGGAGGTTCCAACTCGAAACCTAAAATGATGAGATGGCGAATCTCAGTAAAGGAGCATTTTGGTTCGCGACCAAAATAATAGAGCATTGAATATTCTTATTCAATAGATCATTGGATTGTCCAATCCAATAGTGTGCGATCGTGATTAACGTTTTAAGTTAATGCTACATTGCCTTAATTAATGATCCTCACTTACGCATAAGTGAAATGTTTTCCCCCGTTGTGATCTTAGTAAATTCGTTGATGTATTTTAACATATTTAGATTCCCCGAGTATTTTATCGAAATATGTATCCTTTTACATATACTTAATTATTTCTAAAAATATATATATTTACATATACATATATATATTTTTACATATATATAAATTAAATTCATCGTTATTGAAAATATTACGCTCATGTGGTCAAAATACTTATTTTTACGAGGCTATCATGAAATCATAAGTTTTGATAAACTTTTCCCAATTTGCACTTTTTACCCTCGAGTTACAAAAAGTACGAGTTTAGTCCTTGGACTTTTAGAAAATAACACTTTGTACCCATAAGTATCATATGCTTAAAGTTTTAGATTTGCCGCTTTTAGTCCCTCGTGAAAACTGTTTTGGTAAAATACTTTCAAAAGTCAATTTTACACTTTTAGCCCCCAAGTTTCAAAGGTTATAATTTTAACACTAAAACTTCTATTTCATTTTAAAGTAAGTTTGCTATATTTACCATTTATACCTCGAACTTTACCATGCATGCGTAATATGTACAAAAGTGATCTTTATCTTTCAAAAACTTACAAAACCTACCCTTGGCTTTTCATGCATGCAATATAACGTACAAAACATCCCTTTATGTTTTCCAAAATATTCATTTCTTACCCGAACCCTTTCGTTTTGCAAACTTAGTCCATTTTATACTTTTAGACTTACAAAGCTTACTAAACCTTTATAAAAGCTTACTATTAGCTTATTAATATATGTGAAATGTTTGTTCTTGGGTTATCATGTTTTATGGTTTTCGTTATCATACAAACCTTACGTATAATCGATCCATATATATCCTATATATTTACGTGTGATATGAAAGTTAAAACGATACGAATGAAATGGAAGCGAGAACTTACGACACCCAAAGGGTGGTGACAAGGTTTGAAGCGAAATGATCGTGACCCAAGTGGCTCAAGTATTCTCCTTGTACCCAATTAAACGACCAATCCTTGCAACTTTGTTTTTCTTTTGTTCCAACTTTTCCACAGTGGACGTTTGTTTGTGAGAAGAATGTTTAAGGATGTCTTAAGAGTATGAGCTTGTTATATAGGAGTGAGGAACATGCATGGTATTACAAATATAATATTTGCTTCTTAGTTTAGTTCCAATAAAGAATGTGAAGGGTCAATGCATGCTTGGCTTTTGCAGCTAGTTTAATGGGCACGCTTGGTGTGGTCGAATCAACATGAGACCAAGAAACATATGATCTAGTGGTTATAGAAGTCAAAAGCAAGTCAACTTGTTAAAATAAGTAGTTAGGGTGCTTTGGTTCCTTGTGGTTTGCGTCTAATAGAAGAGAAAGAAAAGAAGTGTGTAATATTTTAAATGGCTAGGGTATTATTTTAATTGTACTAGGGTGGCTAAAGTGATCTTGTCTCCTTTTGATCATGTACACACATAACATGTGCTCAAATAGGGTGAATGTTTATTTGTTTTGTGTTTTGGTTTCTAGTTTGGTTCCCTCTTGTTTGCTTGTTCGGTTACAATGAGAAGAAACACAAAACATTTACTAACTCTTTTAAATGTAAACTTGGGCTTGGGTTTATTTGAGTACAAAAGACTAAGCCCAAAAAAGGATAGCACTATGTTGGGCTAGGGTGATTAACGTGGCCCAAAAAAATATGGCGTGGGCTTGTCCCGGTTATAAGGCCCATTAACGAGTCGGGTTGAGTCACGAGGTGGAATAAAGTCCAGTGAGTTTCGAGGCCCACTACGAATTTTATATATTTTTATTATAATTTAATTCTTAATTTTTACAAATTTTTACGTATTCATTACGTATTTTAGGATTATCAAGATAGTGGGGAAATTTATTTAGATCACAACGGTATTTTTATGAACGCTCAAACTGCGTTGATCATGCATATGCCAAATGATATGCAAATGTGATGTTTAGAAAATTTCATGACGAAATAGATCGTGTTTAATTCTTGATTAAAGCGTTAAGTACATTGAAATTTTCCGGGAGCTTACATGTTCCATGGATTCTGTTTAGGGTTTTAGGATTTTGGACAAATGTCTTTTGTTAGTGTTTTGTAACTCATGCATAAACCACGTATTGTGTTTTGTTGCTATGTCGGACGGGTTGAACAACTTGCGTGGATAAGAGCTGTCGTGGCTAAGGCATTTTCACTTTTTTTTTGTCGCCTCAACGTCACCTCATCATTCTCACTTTCAACACTCACATTTCAAAACACATCTTCACTAGTGGCATGCCATTCACATCCAATTTATCCCCGCTATAACCAATTAAAACACTACTCTCACACAAAGCCAACTAAAAATAAAAAAGAGAGAGAGGGAGAAAGAGTATGTGTATTTTGTTGTTGTTTAGTTCACCACTTAAGTGGCTAAGATGAAAATGGTGTGGTGACATTGGTCACTTTGTTTGCCACATAGGAAGTGGCGGATGATTTAGCCCCTATACTCTCACTCTAATAACCGATTTGGGTTAAATCAAAGACATATTCACATTCATAGTTGTGGAAAACTAGAAGGGGGTTGAATAGTTTTACCAATTAAAACTTCGTTTTAAAACATTTAGATCAACTTATGTCAATCTATTTAGAAGTGTATGTTGGACGTTGATAGATAGATATATAAAAGGGTAAGGAAAGATAAAGAGTAAAAAGCACATAACCACGACACAAGTATTTATAGTGGTTCGGCTACAAGGACACCTTCCTTGCCCTACTCCACTTCCCGAGTCACCTACTCGAGAGTTCGTAATCACTACACGACACCAACTCCTTATGGCGGAGAAGCCTTCACAACGTCGCCTACTCTTTTTTCGGTACTAGGCTAACCACCGGGTTCTTTCACCAAGGTGAACCACACCTACCACAACGTCGCCTACCCTTTATCCGGTACTAGGCTAAGTACCGAGCTCCATTACAACGGAGGAACTACTACCCAACACTACACGACACCTAATCCCAAAGGAGACCCACTCCTTTTTACAACACCATCAAGGATATCAACATCCTTGGAATCAAATTATCACTATTTGTATAACGATGCATCTCATCGATTATACGACCTTGGCATTCTTCACTAATGCCTTCGTCTTGACACCTTTAGCATTCTTCACTAGTGCTTTTGACACGGACGTTAAGCACCTTTCACTAATGTTTTCGTCTTGACTCTTTCGGCATCCTTCATTAATGCCTTCGACACAACACTTCTATGGAGGAAGAAAGAACTATCAACAAGAGAACCTCAGTAGTCTTGATGATGACAAAGCATGGCAACTCATGGACTTGAGCTTGCTCGACTTCAAGAAGTGGTGATCTCGCCTTTAAGAGGAACCTAGAGAATCACACAAAAACAAAAGACAAACTACATAGAAAGATCCCTTAGGATCGGTGGTTAGAGAGTTACAATACTAGGGAAAGTATGTGTGAGTGGCAACCCAAAAGGAAGAAATGGATCACTATTTATGAGGAGAAACATCTCTTGTTCCACGGATCCCACGGATCCCACCTCGAGGATCCGTCTAGTGTAATATGAGGGATCCGTGGGACGCTCCTCTTTGCCCATGGGTATTTTGGTTATGGGTCATGGGTCATGGGTTATGGGTTGATCCATGGTTATTTTATTAGATACAATGTACCAAATAGATGCAATGCATCTAGTCAATACCATGGGTTGAAGTTTTTACCCATTTATAATACATACTAGTTATGTATATATTTGCACAATATGTAAACACTAGTTGTTGTATATATGTATTACTAAATCATAAAATCACTTATACTTGTTTTAGTGTTTTATGTGAAAACATAAGTGTGTTAGAAAACTATTGGCTCAAACCATTTACGTATTTTATTTGTTTCGTTAAAATGATTTTACGTTTGTTATCGACAAAACATTAGAAGATCGTAAAATATAAATAAACGTTTTTACGGCTTATTTGTATTAAAAATCTCCCCCTTTTTGTTGATGACAAAACATAAAATTATTTTGAGGAAATAATAAAATTCGTAAAAGTTTGAATTGGAGTTTTTACTCTCTTCTCCCCCTTTTTGTCGAAACAAAAAGAGCGTCGAAAGGAAACTAACACATTGTTTTAAGAAAAACATGTAAAAGAGAAACATGTAAAGAGAGCAAGTGACGGGAATGGTTCTCGTCTTAACTCCCCCTTGACGAGTCCATCCCTTTGTGAGGGCGTCAAGTAAATAAAAACTACAAATCTAATGTATTGCAACTATGGTTGTAAATGGTTTCTTCGTAGTGACGATAACGCTCCCCCTTGATGATTGCAACTTTGCAATGGGGCGCCATGAAGTGTAATCCAAATAAGGATTATATTGCAACTAGTTTTGCAATGTATGGTTTGACACAAAGCTCCCCCTAGCTTAAGGTGTCAAAGTTTTCATGTGTATTTTTGAAAATCTACAAAATAAAGGTTAGAAAACAAGTATATAGTCCATAATTTCCTGCAAATAAGACTCAAATTAGTAGAAAATTTGTCTTACATTGCACGGATCCCACAGATTCCTCCTTTGTGGGATCCGTCTCAGCGATCTCGAGGATCCGTGCATGCGGTGTGATTTTCAACAATGGTGATATACCAAATAATGCTAATATGAGAGTGAGATATGTATACAAACAACAAACATATACTCAAAGTAATATGGCAAATAAGTTATCATTCAATAAAACAAAGAGATAATCAACAAATCTCTAAAACTAAGAGAATGATTTAGCCATGTAATACATATTCCACTTAATACTAATGGGTGACCTAAACTTTCGTGCTTAAGAATGATCAAACATAAAATGGGATTCCTAAACGTTCTAAGTTGAACTTGAGACTGTAGGCTCATGGTTGTTTAGGTTTGTTGACCTCATCGAAACGTTCGAGGAGGTGATAAAACATGAAGCGTTGTTCTTCACGTAGTTCATGTATCTACTTTTCAACATGTTGACAATGATAGCAATCCTTATCATGGTTTTGAAAGGATGGTGGTTAAGGTTGAGCGTCTTGAAGCGGAGGTTCAAGTGAAGTGGGTTGAAGATCCTCAAATGAAGGAGGAATTTGTGGAGGCACATTAAGTGGTGGCTCAACAAGGGTTGATGGTGGAGGTAGGGAGGTGTCAACTTCCATGTGGTCGGGTGGTTGACTTTGATGTCTCCTCATAATCCAAAATGGACCATTAGAAGGAAATGAAGAAATTGACACTGGAGTAAGTGTTGATTCAACACCTTGGTTTTGTACAATCTTCTCTAGTGAAGAGGGTGAGATGGCCTAGGGGGTAAGTCTTCTAATTTGTTGGAATGTGGAGATGATTGTGAAGTGGTAAATGATATTGCTCTAGGCACCAATGATGTTGATTGGGTTGAAAAGGGTGTGTTTGGTTTAGTAGGAATTGTAGAGTTTGGTGATGATATTTTAGTGGGAACAATTCTCTTGGGGATTGGTTTGATTGGTTGAGTTGGTTGAGGGGAAATCCTAGCGTTTGTGGACTTAACCGGAGATGATTCGGTTGAGGAAACTTCGTGTATAATCCGAGCAAGTTTCTTGGGTGGTTCTTGGGTGGATGAGTTAGCACTAGGAGCTTTCCTCATGTTGAAATGTCTAAAGAAGATGTTTCTAATTGCTGAGAATTATGTTGTGTATTTGATGACTAAGGAATTCTAGCAAGATGACTTATAAAGGGAAGAGTTTGGCAAGTGCATTCAAGACTTGAGCCACTAAGATTCTTAGGAATGTGATGATTAGCATGCACAATAGTCAACTTCAGAATTGTACTTGTTAATACAAATAAACCGTAAAACCGTTTATTAATATTTTGCGATCTCTTTGTGTTTTATTGATAACAAATATAATGTTATCTTAAGTACAATTATAAAGGATACATGTTAGTTTTATAAAGCATTTACATATAGTCATTTAAATACAAAAATGTAGTAATTAAGCATTTGTTGTAATAGTTTATTAGGATGGGTAAATATCATAACCCATGGATCTTAACCCATACCCAAAGAGACTTGATACAATGTATACTTAGATACATTGAATCTAGATATAACCCATGGACCAACCCATGACCCATAACCAAAAAACCCATGGGCAAAGAGGGCGTTCCACGGATCCTTAGGAATACACTAGACGGATCCTTGTGGAAGGGATCCGTGGGATCCGTGGGAGCAGGTGAAGAGGTTTGCCTATAAATAGAGAGCCATTTCTTCATTCTAACTCACCCTCTTCTTACTAAATCTCTCATACACTCTCATTCTCTTCTAACATATAGATCACTTGATCTAGAGAGTTGTTCTTCTTTCTTTCTATTTGTGATCCTCATATAGGTCCTTCTCTAAGGCGAGATCACGAGCATTCTACAAGTCATCCAAGCAAGGGTCCTTGATTGATTTGTCTCCGCAAGATTTCTATAGCGAAGATCTTGTATTTGATATTTCACATATTTGTTGTGTAATAGTTGTGTTGGGTTGGTCCACCGTGCTACGGACTCGGTATCTAGCTTTGTACCGAAAAAGTGTAAGCAACGTTGTGAAGGCTTCTCGCCAAGTGAAGGAGTTTGTTGACATAGTGCTTGAACTCTCGAGTAGGTGACTCGGGGAGTGGAGTAAGGCAAGGAAGGTGTCCTTGTAGCCGAACCACTATAAATCGGTTGTGTCATTTCTATCCCTTATCTTTATTTATTTGCTTGCATTATCATTAGATCTATCGTTCTCAACATCCATACGATTTCACATAATATCGAATCTAAAGTTATTGAAATCAACTTAAAATCGGCAAAACTATTCAACCCCCTTCTAGTTTTCCACAATTGGCATCAAGAGCTAAGTTTATAAAAGTTTTAAAATAAAATTGTATTTTAAAAACTTTTCGATCACTATGGGTTACGAAAATTATAAGGAAGGGCAATCTATGCAACGACCACCACTACTTGAAACTAATGGTTTTATATCTTTGGAAAATAGATTCAAACATATGTGAAGTCTAAAGATATTGATCTTTGGTACATTATTGTTGAAGGTGATTTTGAGGCTACCTCAAATGATGATAAAGGAAATTTAGTTCACATACCTCATGATAAACTAAATGATAAAATGAAGAAAAAGCTTTCTAAAAATAGTGAAGCAAAAATGGTTTTATATAATGCTTTACCGAAAAAGGAATTCGAAAGAATTTATATGCTGAAAACCTCTAAAGAAATTTGGAATTCTTTAGTTGTAACTCATCAAGGCAACCAACAAATTAAAAATAATAAAATTGATTTATTTGTTCAACAATATGAACAATTTTCAATATCGGATGAGAAACTATAGATCATTCATTTGCTAACTTTAATACTATTATTACATCTCTACAAGCACTTGATGAATCCTTTTCTAGCCGTAACCATGTTAGGAGATATCTAAGGGCACTTCCATCAAGTGGAGATCCAAGGTGACGGCAATCGAAGAGTCAAAAGATTTGACAATCCTCACCCTCGATGAACTCATAGGCAACCTAAAAGTCTACGAGCTTGTCCTTGCTAAAGATTCCGAAGCCTCAAAGGTGAAAGAGAAACACAAATCTCTTGCCCTTAAAGCCAAAAAGGCTTGACGATGAGGAGAACTCATCTTCGAGTAGTGACAACGAAGAGTACGCTATGGCGGTAATGGACTTTAAAAGTTCTTTAGAAGAAAGGGTAGATCGTCAAACAACCGTATGACGATAAGAAAGGCTTCGGAAAAGCAAAGAGACGACGAAGCCAAAGGATGATCGTACTTGATTTAAATATGGGGACCCAAACCACTTTATTAGTAAGTGTCCCAAACGAGATGATCAAAAGCGTTCGTGAGCGGAACATGGGGAATGAGCGACGAGGAAGACGAAGAAATTTGTCTCATGGCAAACGACGAGGTATGTCACGAATACTATAGTAGCTCATCACTTGATGACGACTCATTGCATAATGAATATGATAAACTATGCAATATTAGCTTAAAATTAGTTAACAAAAATAAGCTTTTAAAGAGTCAAAATCAACGTTTAGATAAAGAAGTCATAGAATTAAAAGCAAAACTAAAACGTTTAGAAAAAGGTAAAATAGCAAGTGGTGAATGTGAACTTTGCGTTCAACTTCAAACACTAGTGGATAAATTAGATTCTAAAATTGCTAGAATGAGTACGAACACTTTAGATTCAATACTCGAAGGTGTTAAAACCGGTAATAATCAAAAAGGTCTAGGTAGTCAACAACTTGATCCATCAACTAGTGAAAGTAAAGAAACAAAATTTGTTAAGGAACTAGAAAAACCAGCCACTGTTGTGGCGGATCCCACGGATCCCCAAAAGGGAACCGGTAGTGTGAGAAAGGGATCCGTGGATCTGCTGTAGCAAGCAAGAGCAATAACATAGCTTCCTTACCTAGAACCGAGTTTGTTATAGTTAATAGGAAGAAACCAACTCATGTCACCACTAGACAACCACCTCAAAATATAATCCTACGTTTGCAAGAAACAAAGCTCCATCTTTTCAAAACCTAATTCATTTAGGAGACCTAATAACGTTTACCCAAAAGTAACCATCAAATGGGATGGAATCCAAACATGCAAAACGGTTTTCCTTTTCAAAACTTTGCTCCATGGAATGCATACTCATCTTATCCATACATGTCTAACATGAATGGAATGTTTAACACTAATGGACCCATGAACAAATGGGGACCAAACTTTGAGTTTATTATTGTTTTAGGTGTGCTTAAAGGTAGACCTAGACCCCGATGAATGGGTCAAGGATAGCGGGTGCACGAGGCACATGACCGGGAATAGGATCTATTCTCCACGTCTGAATCCTTCAATGGAGGTAATGTGGTGTTTGGAAATAGCAAAAGTAGAATCATCGGTAAAGTACGATCTCTAACAAATCTCTAACCATTAACGATGTGTGTCACGTAGAAAACCTAAACTTTAATCTCTTAAGTATAGGACAAATATGTGATAAAAAGTGTGTTAGGTCACTAGTTTTACAACACAAGCTTACTAGAAAGAGATAGAGAGGCGGATGAACAATACACACACAAACACACACACGAAATACTATGAATGGTAGCAAGTTTTTCAACACCCTAGGCGTTGAACCTAATCGTTGTAGTGTAGTATTAGGGTAAGCCACGGTATTGATATCGTTCTCTAGGGAATAGGAATGCTAGTGAGAAGTTACTACGCTAAGGTTGGGGTTGAGGAAGATTATTTTTATCTTTTATGTTTTTTAGGAAATGGAAAGGTACGAATCTCGGGTTTGGATTTGGGGTTGGTATTTCACCGATTACTCTACTTATCTAATTATCTAATTTAAGCTAAGGTGAGGATAGTCTATGTCTATTGTTGTGTGCTCGTATGATAGTTAAAGATGTGTTTACCTAGATGCTACTACTCCCTAGTTATCTCCTATTGATGGTTGAATTGTCACGCCCTTATTCTTAACGCGTTGTGTTTTCTAAGGTTGTAAGGTGTGCATTCCCTAACTCTTTGAAGTCACCTTTAAGTGTAGTAAACAAAATCCACTAAGTCATTCATAAACTAACTTTGAGGTTATCTTTGGGTTTAGTAAACGAAATCCACTAAGTCATTCATAAACTATCAAAGATTTATCAAGTATTAAACACAACGATAGCCTAGTCGCACTCCTAAGCCAATTACAATTAAGATAAGAGACAGCCTAACAATAATTAACAACTAGGTTTCATATATCTTAGCAAACACACAAGTAATTTAGCCGGACATGGTAAACATGCAAGCATACACACAATCAATCAAACATAGGATAGACATAATGATAAATTGAATATATGGATTAAGATATAATCAACAAACCATTACAAGATGTTTTTGGAGTGATTGAAACCTTCAAAGTTGCTGGAAAAACACCTATCTAATCCTTGGAATCGGAGTTAGGGTTTAGAGTCTACAAAAGGTGAAGTTATAATGTTCTATTTATAGGCAGATTTTCTGTCGGCAAAGAGTGACGGCGTCACACCTAAAGAGTGACGGCATCATGACCATTTTTTCACCAAACTGTAGATTTTCTCGTTCCGGTCGCGTGGGCTTTTGAACCACTTAAACCGAGTTCAGATGCAAAAGTTATGGCCAAAACAAGATCACTACTACTGCGTGCATCTTGTAGCTTGTGACGGCATCACCTTATGCCCGTGACGCCGTCCCTTCAATCTTTTAAAACCCAAGCCGCCACTTGTAAATAAGCAATTTGGCATCGAGTCGTCACAAAGTGCTCCGACGGCGTCAGAAATAACACCGACGCCGTCCCTTGTATTTCAAAGAACTTGAGTGTCTCGATTCTTGACTTTGGCCATTTTCTTCAGATATCCGCCTTTTCGTCCAAATAAGTGCCATTCCAGAATTTGCCTTCAAGAGACCTAAAAGTGAAAAGGAACGATATTAAGTAATAACGGATACAAAAGTGATCAAATAAGGGCTTAAACGACCCTCAAAAGGTACATTTTAAAACCTTATCAAATATCCCTACACTTGGTATTTGCTTGTCCTCAAGCAAATGTGCTTTTAGCCAATTAATTTATAAGTTGGGGTCATGAAGCATTGGTTTAAAACAGTCCACAACACATATAAGCCCCAAGAAAGTCATAACAAGCACGGAAATTACATACTAGCACCTCACATGGGGTGTTTGGATACTCACATCTCTCTCGGGTGTATATGAAATATAACAAATTGGAAATGGAAGATAAACACTCATTAACCGGTCCTAGTACATAGATTACCATAGGCTTGAGAATAGATCAAACCTCCATCGCTTTGGCGTAAGCACCTAGGAAAGACTATCAAAGAGGTCTTTAAAGGGTTGTAACGTTAGGCTTACGGTAGGGAAACAAAGGGTTTGGTGGGATAGGCTATTTAGTGGTGGCAAGTCAAAAATCTCTATGTTACAAGCATACGAAGAATGGCGTTGCTAAGCCAAGACTCGACACTCTAAACTCTAGCTAACTGAAATAAACAAACATAAATTTAAAGGATAGATGTAGGATGGTAGCCCGTATGTTTTTTTTTTTTTTTTTTTTTTTTTTTTCACTCTTTTTTTTTTTTTTTTTTTTTTTTTTTTTTTTTTTTTTTTTTTTTTTTTCATACACTTTTACTCTACCATCCTCTACGGTAACATCAAAATGATAGGGATTTATAGGCACATCCCTACACTTGAGTTTTTATTACTCTAACACTAATTTGACCCGAATTGAAAAGATCAAAACACTTGGGGTACATTATTACGCAAACAAAGGGAATTTGAATTTAACGCCCTTCCCGTCATTTCATAAACTTTAACTTTTCCCATGAATCCCAATCGTCCCAAAATCAGATACAAAGGATATGACTCGACTTAGCAACTCATGCAAGCAACTAGATAATTGAACTAAGGGTTTAGGGTGATAACAATAATGCACTAAAAGTGAGTGCATAAGGGGTAGGCTAAGGCGATTTGGGTGTATATTTGGGGTGGGGTGTAAACAATGTTTTCATTGATATTCCGAAAACCGAAACATCACGAGAACCGCGAAAAGGATAGGCTCGAGGGGTTAACTAGGGTATCGTGTACTAAAGATGAGTACAACGCAAAGGGTGTGGGGAATTACTCAACCGATGTGGAAGAAGTAATTATATTACGGTATCAAACAAGGGTTATCCTAATGCCTCTTATCATTTAGTTATTCCTAACTACACAAGTGTAGTCTTACTAGCGATCTCGAATGCATCACAAAACAAGTTCTAGAATCTAATATACTACCGGTTCACACTCTAAGCATTAAAGATGAATGCTTTAATTCCTACTAATCTAAGGGCGATCCTCACATTTTGGGTGGAATTTAGGTGGTAAAGGGTTTTGTGCTAGTCATGCAACTTCCTATCCGTGAGACGCTTTTGTTAAGACTAATGGCCCACTCCTATATGTCATGAAAAATTTTAAATTTGGTGCCAAAATTACCCTAACCGACATTTTCTCATGGTTTATTACACAAATACAATTGACAAAGCAAATAATCAAGGATAAGCATAGTTTCAAAGTTCCTGCTTTATTTTCCTCCCTACACTTAAACCGAACATTGTCCCCAATGTTCCCGAAAGTATCAAAGTTATGATAATGGAAGGTAATTAAAACGAAAGAAACTAGTACTCCCCGATTAGCTCGGTAGGATCCGTGTGTGAAGTAGTGGTTAAATCCTTTCCAAGAAGAATGTATGCGTGAAAAGCTCCTTCCAATCTTATGTATCTTCTTCTTGATAAATTAAACCCGCACACTTGAAGAAAACAAACAACCCAACGCATCAAACCGAACAAAGAAAATCACAACAAGATGTAATTCCGCACTTAAATAAGATATAATGCTTGTGGAATGGATGTTTGCGATTTTCTAGAAAATTAAGACCGAAAATTCCAAAATTTATAAGTAGCACGTAAAACGAGAAAAAGTAATATAAGTTGTTTTGCTCCTCCCGACGCCGTCAGTTGCGATCCCGACGCCGTCAGTTATCCCGATGTAAACCGGTCTCATGCGATTTTCGAAAAAATTCGAAAATTTTTATCTTTAGAATCTGGAACAATTCCTGCAAAACATCCATTATGACTCGATACAAGCATTTGACTCTAACAAACACACATATATATCTTTTAATTAATTGAAATTCTCATGTTTACGTTTCTTTTGAAAACGTGTGTAATCCTCCCTACACTTATCCCTTATGTAAAATACATTTATATGTAATTAAGACGAGGTTAAAGACAAAATAAAGCATTTTTACAAATTTAAACATGAGAATAAACAATCAATAAAAGATATATGACACACAAACAAGCAAACAATTAAGCATGGGTTGCCTCCCACGAAGCGCTTTTCTTTATTTATGAGTCTTGTAGCTAGACTCAAGTCGTGCCCTACGTGACTTCATTGCCATCCTTCTTTTCTTCCACTAAGCCTTCATCATAAGGTTGTAGACGTTGTATGCTCACCGTGAATTCTCTTCCAACATCGCCTATTATGATAACGGTTTTATTTTTAGATTAGTTTCTTTCACCGTATAAGGTCCAAACCATCTTGGCTTATTCCTTCCCATAATGCTTTTATTCTTGATTTATACAAAAGCACCTTTTCTCCATTCAAAATTCCTTAGGGTTCTTTTGAGTTTGTGGTATTGTGGTATAGTTATTTCCTAACTTTTATCACGTTTCCACAATGTCGCATTTAACCTTGAACCATGAATTCTCTAAGCCCTTTTTCCCATTCAACCATTTTCTTCATAACGGCATTATTGGAGACCGCGAATTCTTATCTTTTACCTTCTCCATAATCTTCAAAGGATATCTCGAACAATAGGTATCCTAACTTGTCCTTTTCCACTTTTGAGTATCATAATCCCTTCACCGCATTTGATGGTTGCCTTGGCGGTGGTCGAAAGGTGTTCCTGTGATTAATGGCGTGTTTTTATCTTCCTCAATGTCTACAATTGCGAAGTCCACCGGATAGACAATATTGGCAACCTCAATTAAGACATCCTCCGCTATTCCTATGGGATAAACATATGAATGATTTGCTAAGGAAAGTCTAAGATTGGTCTTGGTCGGTTCCTCCTTAGTCAACTTATTATAGACCGACAATGCATTATGTTTACATCGGATCCTCGGTCGGCCAAGGCATTTAGGTTCTCTAAGTCACCTATGCTACATGGAATTACAAAGTTCCCAGAGATCTCTTGCTTCTTAGTTACCGGCTTTCTCGTAATCGACTCGTACATAGGTCCAATAGGCATGGTGTCATACTCTTCCTCTCCTATTTCACCTAAGAGGGCTTTCCTAAGAACATCATTGCACCTAAAGTTTTTCACTTGGTTAACGATTGTTTTCTTATTGATCTCATGCTTAAGGTAATGCTTGATGAATTTGGGTTCATCATCATCCGAGCCTCATTCTTATCCTTACTATCCTTGCCGCCTCGTGCTCCTTCTTCTCAACCGCTCCATCCTCATCGGAAGCAATGGAAATGGCATTAACAGACAAAGTGGGGTGGCGTGCTCATCGTTCCTCACTAGCACCTTCTCGGAATCTTCGCCTTAGTGTACTCTTTCACTAAGTCCATCATCTCCGCCATTTTTCCTGTATTTCATCCCTTTGTCCATTGAAGGCTTTTAAGAGGGTGTCGAGCTTGGTTGTCATCTCGCTTTGTCGTTGCTTGAAATCGGCTTCAAGTTGCGTCAATCGAGCTTCTTGAGATGACATGAATTTGGACACCATTCCTCAAGACTAGTGGAAGTTCCGTGTTTGGAGGGTTGTTGTAGGATTTTCCTAAGTTATTTGGCTCGAGCTTAGGAGTCTCGTAGAGCTCATTAGGAATTTGGCTTGATCTTCAAGTTCGAGCATCCTACGATTGGAAGGTTGTGAGTCAATGGGAGGCAAAGAGATCGCTTTATCGCTTTGGACAACTCACGGGGTCATTCCAACATTCGCTTTCATAGAGGGCAAGGTCCTCTATTGTACCCCACGATTCTTCCACGGTGAGTTTACTAAGTTTACCACCGCCGCTTGGTCGATGGATTTCTTAGTTGAGAAGTTGACACGATCGTAAAAGATTTGGACTAGAAGCCAAAGATCGATGCCGTGATGAGGGACTTTGTGGAGCAAGTCCTTAAATCGAGTCCACGCCTCGTACAGAGTTTCGCCTTGACGTTGTTGGAACATCAAGATGTCATTCCTAAGTTTGGTAGTTCTCTCCGGTGGGAAAAATTGGGCGAGGAAACGAGTGGTGAGATCATCCCAGCTTGAGATGGATCCGGCGGGAAGTCGGTCAAGCCAATTACTAGCTTGGTCCCGTAGAGAGAATTGGAAGAGACGCAGACGCGTGGTCTCCCGAGTAGTAGCATCGAGGTCGATGGAATCGACAATTTTAAGGAAATCCTTAAGATGCTGATTAGGATCTTCGGAACGAAGTCCATGGAATGAACATCCGTTTAGCACCAACCGGATGGTGTCGGATCGCAGGGCCGTAGTTTGGGCTTGGTCGGGAAGCTCAATGGTGTTCCTATAGCCTAGGTGGCTTGGTCTCGAGTATTCACCAAGAGTACGGGCTCTTGGCGGGTCATTTGGTGGTAGGTTGATGAATGGTGGTTGGTTATCACCTTCCATGATGAAAAGTGATGGGATTACGAACAAAGGTCACGAAGAAGGGGGATAGACTAAGAGAAAGCTAAAAATGAGAAAAAGTTTACTTGATAGGAATCAAGCAAAGAAACCTAAACGAGGTGGACTACTAACTAGCTATTCTATTCCCGCAGCCGCGCCAAAACTTGATAACGCTACACGCGCCGCTCGGGGTCAAAGGAACTTCCTTTCTTCGAGCAAGTTTTTCAACACCCTAGGCAAAGGAACCTAATCGTTGTAGTGTAGTATTAGGGTAAGCCACGGTATTGATATCGCTCTCTAGGGAATAGGAATGCTAGTGAGAAGTTACTACGCTAAGGTTGGGGTTGAGGAAGATTATTTTTATCTTTTATGTTTTTTAGGAAATGGAAAGGTACGAATCTCGGGTTTGGATTTGGGGTTGGTATTTCACCGATTACTCTACTTATCTAATTATCTAATTAACTAAGGTGAGGATAGTCTATGTCTATTGTTGTGTGCTCGTATGATAGTTAAAGATGTGTTTACCTAGATGCTACTACTCCCTAGTTATCTCCTATTGATGGTTGAATTGTCACGTCCTTATTCTTAACGCGTTGTGTTTTCTAAGGTTGTAAGGTGTGCATTCCCTAACTCTTTGAAGTCACCTTTAAGTGTAGTAAACAAAATCCACTAAGTCATTCATAAACTAACTTTGAGGTTATCTTTGGGTTTAGTAAACGAAATCCACTAAGTCATTCATAAACTATCAAAGATTTATCAAGTATTAAACACAACGATAGCCTAGTCGCACTCCTAAGCCAATTACAATTAAGATAAGAGACAACCTAACAATAATTAACAACTAGGTTTCATATATCTAAGCAAACACACAAGTAATTTAGCCGGACATGGTAAACATGCAAGCATACACACAATCAATCAAACATAGGATAGACATAATGATAAATTGAATATATGGATTAAGATATAATCAACAAACCATTACAAGATGTTTTTGGAGTGATTGAAACCTTCAAAGTTGTTGGAAAACACCTATCTAATCCCCTCGAATCGGAGTTAGGGTTTAGAGCCTACAAAAGTGAAGTTATAATGTTATATTTATAGGCGATTTTCGTCGGCAAAAGAGTGACGGTCACACCTAAAGAGTGACGGCAGCATCACGACCATTTTTTCACCAAATTGTAGATTTTCTCGCTCCGGTCGCTGGGCTTTTGAACCACTTAAACCGAGTTCGTATGCAAAAGTTATGGCCAAAACAAGATCAACTACTTCACAAGATGCATCTTGTATCTTGTGACGGCGTCACCTTATGCCCGTGATCGCCGCCCCTTCAATCTTTTAAAACCGACGCCGCCACTTGTAAATAAGCAATTTGGCTACGAGCCGTCACAAAGTGCTCCGACGGCGTCATAAATAACACCGACGACGCCCCCTTGTATTTCAAAGCAACTTGAGTGTCTCGATTCTTGACTTTGGCCATTTTCTTCAGATATCCGCGCCTTTTCGTCCAAATAAGTGCCATTCCAGAATTTGCCTTCAAGAGACCTAAAAGTGAAAAGGAACGATATTAAGTAATAACGGATACAAAAGTGATCAAATAAGGGCTTAAACGACCCTCAAAAGGTACATTTTAAAACCTTATCAAGGACTATTTCTTTTCACCCTTTACTTTACATTTCTTTTTGATTCTTCAACTCCTTCTTTCTTGATTCTCATTTTCTCCTTTTATAATCATTCCTAAGGACTTCTAACACTAACTAATGGTAGTGTCCTTGGGTAGATCCCTCCGGCTCTGGCGGATCATAGGACAGTTATTCCTAACCTTAGTCACCTTATAACTCCATGACTAACCTATGTTTGCCATTTAAACCATTTGTATGTGAAAATATCTCTCAAAGGGTTTGTAAATGAAAACATGTTTGAACCATCTGTGAGAGATAAGTTTTGCATAAATACTCCCTCCACATGTGCTAAAGAGTTTTAATGGTTTAAATGCACAAGTGAGGAAAGAGTGCGCACTTTTGAATTGATCTACTAAAGATAGACAATCTCCGCGAGACACGATTACGTTGAATAGTTAAAGAGTTAAATTGTCGGTTTTAGGTGACAACTAGCTCTAATAACTACCTTGAAGGTGTAGACAAACCTCGAAAGGTTGTCATACCCGTCGAGTTCATGTCTACCAAGAGTATCTCGAATGGTACTTTCTACTTGGACAAGTCCTTTGCGAGACACGTTTACATTACTAGCGAACTAGCTTGAAATTATTACCCGTCCGTGACAAGTCTTTTCGAGTTATAAGCAGTTTAGTACCGTCAATTCGTTGGTTAAGTCCGAGGTACCTGATTCATTTGCATTTTGTACAACATATTTCTTATCACAAATTTTCTCCCCTCAAAATGGCATATAAAATGTTATTTTTGAGCGGTTGAAATAAATATGACCATTTTGAGTGTTGCGGGAAGAGTGACCACTGTGAACAATTTGTGAACAAAGTTTTAATTAAAATATCCCCTCAACTAGTGATATAAGCGGTTGAGGTTTTGAAAATCTTACGGGAAGTACTTGTCTTTTGAGCAAAACCTTGAATAATGAAAGGTTTGATAGGTTTTACTCAAAAATAAGAAGCTTTCGCTCCTTTTATAAGGATTGTGGCACCGAGGCGCACTACGTGGTCCTTTCTTGACAATTACGGGTTGTACATCGTTATGTGTGCACAAGCCATTGACATATATAATCATACATCCAAAATTATATGAAGGAAACAATTCACGGGTACCGTGAAGTGCGGTGATGTTCCTGTGAGCGCGCAGGCGTTGAAAGCGGTGATGTTTCTCCGGTCGCCCACCAACATAGCTCTCCAATCGTGCAATCGATCCCTTCGAACAACCGCTCATCAATCATGGTGATGATGCGCATCCTCCTTTCACGAGAGTTCAGTAGCTTAGATTCCTAACTTTCGGTATATCCTTCAACTGACGCCAATCCATCCCTAACCGACTTCAAGGTATGATCCCGAATTTGTGGAGCTCACTACACGCCATTAAGCGTTTCTTTGAAGTTCACTGCGGTAAACAACGCCGAAAGGTTTGCCGATGAGCGTAAGTTGTGTAAGTTGGTTGATGTCGGAAGATCAGCCGTGGTGGATTGAAGTTTACGTTTCGATATGATTCAACGACCATCCGGATATCTTCGACACGTTCTTTGATCACGATCGTCTAATGAAGATGAGAACCGACTTGATAAATTCACGTTGAACTTCGATCCGAGAATTGTCTCATACGACCACATACTTTGGCAAGGTACATGTCTTCGATGTCGTTGAGGACAAATTCTCAAAGTCGACCTCGGAGAATCCATAGTCCTGTTCATCTTGTCGTTTGACTATGATATTCTTCAAGAATGTAGTCCCACTTAGACTTGAGATCAATATGTTTGATGGCACGATGTCCTTGGAACTATACACCGCATGTTGAGACTTACAACCGAGCGACACAGTAGTAGATTCTTGGCGTTCGGGCCAATGATGAATCCCATACAATGCATCTTGGTCGTATGCTTGCACGTTGTCGAGAAAACAAGTGAGTTACACGTTCCTCGATAGCTATGCGGTTTGAGTAAATAGTCATTGGGAATGGAAGAGTCAATGATGTAAGCGTATTTCGCGAACCATCGCTACTGAGTAAGAGAAAATCCAGTCTCTGTTAAAAAGTATCGGAAGGAATCCTTGGTTAAATGCGCTTGGCCAATGGTCGGTAGAGGTTTGGTCCAGTCGGTGTAGTATGGAGGGTTGTCCATTTGTGTGAAGTCAATGTTTGCTTCGGATTGAGCCAATCCATGTTGTTAGACATAGCTCGGCGATGTTCTCAAGATGATATTCGACCTCGGGCGCTTTCATTGTTTTCAAAAGAAGAATGCTTCATTCTTGATGCGCTTCAACTCGGTTCGTCATCTTCTTCACACGGAATCTTTCTTGCGTAATCTTTGCATGCTCCAAGGTGCTACCGCTCACCAATTCTTGACCTTCTTCGGGGTAGGAGTTTGATTGACAAGTGTGGAGAACCATTCAAACTCTTGGTTTTATCGTCATCTAGCCATATTACGACTCGGTGAGTCGTCTTCTTCTTCTTTTGGAAGGCCTTGAGGATGATCTTGGTTTACGCACTTGTTTGGGTGAGGTGGGTTGTTGTCGGGGCTCGAGGACCTCTTCATCGTCACCACCCGTATACTCAAAGTAATCACTGTTTTATGAGTCGGGGTGGTAACTCGGAATCGTCCGAGGTTTATCGAAGAGAAGACCGGGTGGAGGAGACTTTGTTGAGAAGAAGTCCGTGGTGGAGGAGGTGGCATAGAGGTAGATTTACAGGACCGCCCGGCGTTTAGGTGCGAGTCCTTATCCTTATCATCGCCATCTCTTGGTCGTTTGGGTTGATCGGTGACTCCTTGCATGAAGATCCGAGTTGAAAATCAAGTAGATTTTGAAAAATTTAGCTTCATCGAGTAAACTTTCGGATCGCTTTGACATTTGCATCACTAGTTTAGCGATTAACTCGGATTCGAGAGATCGACTTCTTTGGCCATTGTATGTTTAACCAATGCGGCGATGTTAGGAGTGAGTTATGCGGAAAATATTTCTCTAGTCACACAGGGATAGTGTCGAGAAGAAACTTGTGGGTATGATCTCTTCTGTCTTCTCCGGTTCCTTTTGGACTTTAGGAGCGATATCCGAAGGTACTTGTTAGTGTAACCTTGATCATTTCGTTCAGTTCCTCTTTACGATGACTCTTCATGAACTTGAACAAATTCCTTTCTTTCTCCATCTTGTCTTTCTCATCATTTAAGTCTTGAATTTGGTCGACAAACCAATTCATTTTTCGTAAAGTATGTCCTTCTTTCGATTTGTTGGATGACTTTCACAATCTTTTATAGTCCGAGAAATCCAAGATTTAGGTGGTTTCTTCACCGATTTGGATGATGATCGGTTGACTTCGTAGATGGTGGTGGTGATGAGTGAGATGAAGAGTCGATGATGAGGAGACATGAGGAGACTTCATGTCCTTAGGAGTTTCGAGGTTTTCTCCTTTGAGTGTGTTGGACCTGTCTAGAAGAAACTTTGTATAATCATCCTCGTCATCTCTAGACTTTTCTTTCTCGGTTCTAGTTTCTCAAAATCATACTCAATAGTATCCTCTACAGGCTTTTGTTGTTGCACAAGAGTGGTGGCACGGATCCCTTATCGGGTCGATTAACCGCATCGGGATGCGGAGAGGTGGCGACCACTTGATCCTCCGGGCCACCCATTTGATCTTTAGCAAATGCTTCATCCTTTTGACGATGTCGGACGATTTTGAACTTCTTCCCGTATGATTTATCCAGTTGCTCTTATTCTTCTTCATCGAGCTCTCATCATAGGGTACAATTCTTTGAGTTTTCCTTTTCCTTGGGCAATTTGGAGGACTTGGAGGTTTTGCTCTTGAGGATTATCATCCTTGCGGTTTGAGTATGTGATCTCTTCATACGTGTCGGTAGCATCGAGTCTTCGTCCTTGAGTGTCTTTATGGTTCAGTGAGCGTATCGGAGTAGCTTCACGAGAAGGAACTTTCTTCTTAGTGGTAGGTTTCCTCTTTGGAATAGGTTTCTTCTTTGGAACATTCCTATGACTATCTCGAACTTGTGACACTTCCAAGACTTCCTTTTACGGTTCTCCTTACGGTGTTCGAGAAGATTTTTCGTCGAGATGACCAACTTTGCCTTGTCTTGCTTCCGGATACCTTTTATGCGATTCGAGCTTTCGACATCTTCGTTAGAAGGAAATCAGCGACCACGACACCTTGTTTCTTCGTAGGCGTTTCCTTGATTACAGCGGATAGAATAGGTTCCGTCAACATGTCGTAAACCCACATTGTAAATCCATTTTAGACCAATGACGTAGACCCCTGTTGGTCTTTCAACCGGTTCCATACTTCAAGGCGTTTGAATTGGTTGAGTTCTTCACGCATGGATTCAATCCAGTTGTCTTTTGTCATTGCATCTTTAATGTTTTTAGGCTCAGTTAGCGAGACGGTGAGTGCATAAATGCAATGTTCACCGTCGAGTGAAGACGTTGTCTCGTAACGGTTGGTTGGTTCGGGTTGCCAATAATGTTAGCAGGAGGATGGTCTTTTGTCCATCTATGTGTAGAGGGTTGATGTTGGTATACATTGTGCGATTACGAGGATTCAAATGGTTTGTTGAAGATTTCGCGACATCGGTGCAGCGATCTCATTAGCAAACGGGTTGAAGAACATTTGAATCAAAATCTGCGGTGGGGTACTTCATTCGAATATCATCGGTGGTTCATCATTGTTGGAAGCGGTGTGTTCAATCTGTTGTGTTGGAGTCAATGGTGTAGGTGCATCTTCAGCGATGGTTGTTGTAGCGGTGTATCGGTATAGGAATATTATCGGGTTGTGCGGTGGAAGCAGCGGATACACACGGAGCACGTTCATCAATATCGTCACGCGAGCGGAGGAGCAAATAACCTTTCCATTTGTTGACGAGTTAGGCGAGGGCTTTCTTCATCGATGATGGGGTTGAGGAAGTTTAAGCGGTTGTGACCGGTTCTAAGTCGTTATACTCGAAGCCATTTACGTGAGTTCATCGAAATGAGCATGAATCGTTTCCATTACCTCCTTAGTGCGACGATTCCAGTTCGGAAACCTTTAGAATTGTCACGATATCGATAAAGACTCCAATATCGACTTCGGCTTTGAGCTTTCCAAAATCATCACGATCATTATTCGGATAGCAAAGGGATCCAAATACATGAAAGTGTTTGAGGTTCGGTTTATGGTTGTGGACAAGCTCGAAGGTGTTTTGTTGTGGCATTTTGTGATCATAAAGCGGTTTTGAGTATAGCATGCGATGATACGACACGCCCATAAGTAATCTGGAAGTTTAGCATTGATTAACATTGTTCTTGCGACTTCCACTAACGTTCGGTTTCGTCTTTCAACAACTCCGTTTTGTTCGGTGTACGTGCAATAGATGTTTGATGTTGAATTCCCACTTTCTCATAAAATTCACGAAGGGTTTTGTTAACAAATTCGGTTCCTTTGTGCATTACGATTATCCGGACGGTGTTGCGGAGCTGAACACGTATTTTTGTGAGAAAGGTGATGATCATTTGTGGAGCTTGGTCTTTGCTACGAAGAAAGTAGACCCAAGTCCATCGTGAGTAGTCATCAACAATTACTAAGATGTAGCGTTTGCCGTTGATCGTTTGCACACGCATCGGGCCACACAAATCCATGTGAAGAAGATGAAGCACATCTTTGAGTCAGTGTTCCACCTTTGAAGGAAAATGAGCACGAGTGCTTTTCCCTTGTTCACAGGTGAGCAAAGGTGATCTTTTGAATACCGGAATCGTGGGAGTCCTTGACTAGTTTGTTTCGAGCAAGGTTGGTGATGGTTTGAAAGTTTAGATGTGAGAGACAGCGGTGCCATAGCGAGATTTTGTAGATGTTGCCTTTGAAAGTAAGCAAATGGGAGATGAAGCAACCATGTCTTGCATAGAGATAGTGTAGAGACTAGAATTACGCGAGCCGGACATAAGGTCATTTCCTTGTAGATCACGAATGAAACAAGTTTTCTCTCCGAAAGCAACCTCCAAATCTCCATCACAAAATTGACCTCATCGAAAGCAGATTGTGACCGAGGCCTTCCACATAGTAAACCCTGCGATTTCGATGTTCCCATTAACATAATCTCCGTAGCCCATGATGGGCGCTGCAGTGATCGTTCGAATCGGCGGTGCCAATGAACTTTGCAATAAAGTTTGATAACAGTTTAAGGTTGCTCGTCATGTGTCGGGAACATCCGCTATCAACAATCCAGAGAATGATACATGATCACCTACATTACACATGACGACACGGATGGAATAGAAGTAGATGTGGAACCCAAAATGTTAGAGGGTTCAAGCGGTATGTTAGACATACACATTGAGAATTTTAGGCATCCACTTAAATCCTAGTGTGTTATATATCCATTTCGCCATCTATAACTACTCTTTGCTTTAGTCTTAGTGAAAACACTAGGTGGTACTACATTCTTCAGGAGGTGAAGCGGAGCTCTTGTGATAGCAATGGTTGCCTTAGAATCTAAATAAGGTGGTTTACCAAGCACGAGACTTAGAATGATTAGTGGGCCTAGAGGTATTCCGATTCTTAGGATCCGTAATCGAGAGATTATAGCTTTAGCAACACATTTGTCATGACAATCGAATTCATACTCTTTCGACAAATAACACAAGGTGCATCGAATGAATATCAAAAGTACTTAACGGTTTAGCATTCGTTACATCACTATTTCTATTACATTTGCGGACGTAACATCTATAGTGGAAGCAACATGATTTTTATTCGAGTCCTAGGGTGTTCTTCTACTTTAGCATTCTTTATTGATCTTTTCTTAGGTCGCAACTTCCTATTCTTGATTGAGTGCTCTAGGTCGTGAAGTCTTGGCGTTTGGAAAAGATGCAACTATTCTGTTTGATGAAACACATTAGCAACTTGTGATTTGGCGTTGGTAATTCTAGGTTCACGATTACTAAGTGTGGTGGTGCTAATCTCTTAATCACGGTGAGGCGGAAGTAGTTCATCTTGTCCTAACTTTTCCGTAACTTTGAGATGGTGTGAATCGGATCTTGATTTTCGAGCGAATATTTCGGCAAAATTCATGACATCTCTAGTGTGAGCAAAATAGTGATCAAGTTCGTTTGATGCTTCAAGTCGAGTCTTTTGAGTAAATCAAATATGACACCATATTCTGTTTAACTTTTAAAGTTCTTGTTCATATTTTGAGATTTGACTTTTCAAAGACACGCTTTGATCATCCAGTTGATCAAGTTTAGGATCGAAGATTTTGCACTCAATGGCGATTTTCTTTTGAAAACTAAGTTGATGATTGTGAATATCTTTTCACACCAATGAAGACGACGTTTTGCATTGTAAATTTCCGTGTGTAATCGTTTATTTTCACTTTTAAAGACTCGATCTCAAGCACATTATCGGTGTTCTCAACAGTTACAACAGTTTCAACAATATCGAGAGATGTAATCGGATGCAAATGGCAAAGCATGAAGTAACACAACATTATGGATATCGGACAGATAACATCTTCCAAGAGTCGATCAACATCTTTTCTCAATAGTTTCTTTTTGCGTTTTGTGTTGAAATAGATGTTTCATTTTCTCGAAAACGTTTTCATTACCCAAGTTCCTTATGAAAATCCTTTTCCGTGAAATTGCACAACTTTTCAAGTTTTTAACATTAGGTAAAAGATTTTTCCGAAAAATGTCTCTTTGTTCTCGCGCGCAGGCGATTGAAAATGTTCAACTTTGATTTCGGATCGATATTCTATCTCATGTTGTAAAATTTTGAGGTCGACCATGAAAATGTCAAAATATCGAAGGATTTTTCGATTTTCGGGTTTTGAGTTTACTTCACTAATGGAAGGTAAAGGACCATAAGTGTGTGCAAATTCATTTTGGGATTAACATTAGAAGACTCGGGTGTTTTGATGGTAACCCTTGGTGTGTTAGAAGAATCCGTTGGTGTGACGAAAGTGACGCGTTTTATAATTAAAGGTTTGTTGTAAACAACATTTTTAATTTTGATCGACTCGTCTTCGCATCTAATTCCTCTTGACGATGATATTCAACAACACTCATGACAATATTATCAATTTTGTATTTGACTGGAAACTTGAGGAGTTGGTTTGAATGTTTTAGTGAAAGCTTTGGTTTGTGTCACTTGATTTTTCCATATCCTTTTGGATTGGGTTTAAGGTAAACTTTTCAATAGTCATTACGGATTCACCATGTTTGTAAACAATGATTTTAAACTCTTTAAGTTTGTTTTGCAAGCCGAGAATTTCTTCAAGAAGGTCATCTACCCGATTCGTTGAATGCTTTTTGTATGCGAGAACTGTTTTGACAATTTAACAACTCGACTTTAGCTTTTTGATTTTCCAAGGTGAGAGCGTTAATTTGCTTTTTATGTTCGTGTTTCGCTTGTTCTAATTCGGACAACAAAGCATTCTTGAGGCGGCTAGATCACGATCTGTCTCTAAATATTTTTCGCTTTGATGAGATTTTGCAAAAGCGGCTTCAAAACCTTTTTCACCAGTTTTCTTGAGTTTTGAAAAGTTGAGTTGCATTTGTAAACATTCAAAATCCTTGGTTAACATGCATTTTACTTTTAATGGTGATTTAATGCATAACATTCCTCCATTTTGATTTTATGGTCTTGAATTAACCGAGCAAAATCCGGATGAGGCAACAGATCATCTTGTTCAGCGTGAGTCTCAACATGATCATTCTTTAGATCCTCGAAATGCGACCACGGAGTCAATTTGATTATCAAAGGAAACCATAAGGTCATCTTGATCGTCAAATGTAACTCTGAGGTTAACTTGAAAATCATCGAAAGAGATGTAGAAGACTCATTTTGAATAGTCCGATCCGTGCGGATTCGAGATATTGGCGGAGATATTAGTTCGGATATGATGATGGTTTGTTCGGTACACGAGACAAGCCATCGATGTCATACATTGGGCTGTATCACTCATGTGCAGCTCATGCATATTAGCCATCAACATAAATGTGCATTAGCTTGCAAGTCCTCTATATCATCATACGAGTCTACATACGCCATAAAGCTCGTTCTTTGTCCGTAAGAGATCCACCGACTTCATCCTTAAGAGCCAAAAGTAAGGCTTCTTTGAAATAAGCACTGCCCCTAGTCCTTGGCTTTGGGCATGCATTAGCCAGTGTCCCTTCTCATTGCGGTTGTAGCATCTAAGACCATTTAACCGATTTCGAGCATTTCCTCCACCACTTGAGCTCTGTTGTTATTCCTACCCACAGCATTAAACCCTTGACCACCGCCCATCCGACGACCATAATCACGATTACGAACTTCAACACGTCCATTGTTCACAACAGCTTGAGTCCGTGTGTTAGATGAGGAGCGAATCGATTGTTGGATTTGTTGGTGTAACGACAAAAGCATTAGCAATCATCACAAATCCTTGTTGCAATGCTTGAACGGATCTGTTTCCTCGATCGCTTCATCGACATATGCTTGAGCATTGTTCTTTGTATGGAACCAATTGATTTTGTTGAGGTTGTATTTGAAGGTGTGTTTGAAGCAGTTGGTTGAGTTGTTGGTCGAGAGGATAATTCTGCATTGAGCATACAAGGCAAGTTGTTGATTGTCCGGTTGTATTGTTTGCAATTTGAGCACGGAGAATCCTTTCCCGATCAACTTCCTTTTCATGAGGCTTCAAGTAATCGTACAACAATCCATAAGTAGAATGATGCATATTCTTCGCAGCGGAGAAAAATGACATACTTCTCCCATTCGGACCAAGACTACTCAGAACTTAGTATTCACCGCAATTCTTGGCATGATGATGTTGTGTTTATCCAAATCATTGATGATATCGAAAATCGATGATGATAGGACTCTAGTGTCTCTCCGTGTTCAATCATGAAGTGTTCATAAGCCAAGTAAATTTTGGATTCCAAATCCTCCGATTGAGTCTGAATCCTTCCATAAGAAGGCGAATATGATCCCACATTTTTGTGCGGTCTTTTGAGCATCAACACTACGAATAATTGGGTTTGGTAATCCTAAGAGGATGTATTCCATTGCAAGTTCATCAACTTCATAGTGTAGAAGTTACGTAGGATTTAAATCTGCAATGATAGCAATGTTGGTTTGTTCATCTCTTGGTGGAGCAAATAGTTGGATCTCCGGGTACAATGACAAGAGGCATCTCAAATGGACCTTCCAAGATAACCTTCTTTAAGAACTTTCCATGTGGCTTCTTGGATCACAAAACCTAAAGAACCTTATCACCCATTGATCGTAGTTTCTGGAGTGAGCATTGGAGGTCTATCAGTGATCCACTTCATGAATTGATTGTTGGTCGCTTAAAGCTTCACACATCTTTGCAAACCAAGTGGGTTCCTTCATAGTGGTCCGTGATGGATGTTGATTGAAATCGGTTGTGTAGGGTTGAACTTGAAGGCTTGGTGGAGGTTGAACCATTTGTGGTTGTGGAATTGCACCAAGTTGTGGAGTATGTTCTTGATTAAATTGTTGTTGATAAATAGCTTGTTGTTGATTCCATTGTTGATGTTGTGGAGTTAATTGTTGTTGTTGTTGATGATTATAAGTGTGAGGGAAATAGTTAGAGTATGGTGGTTGAGACATGATGATAAACTTGTGTGATAAAAGATGGATCTTTGTAGTCGAATGAACCTTTGTTGATGAAGTGTCCTTAGGCGTAGAAAAGACAAGAACCAAGTAGCACTTATGCGTAAAAACACCAAAAGTTACGCGTAACAATGAGGAGTTCTGGCGTAGGTTTTAGCTACGCGTAAGTAGGATAAAAGCACTAAAGTTAGCGTAGACAAAAGTTATGCGAGAAAGTTAGGCGAGGATTACCTTGTCGTGAGACCAAGTTTACGTAAAGTGAATCTTATCGTGGAATTTCTACTGGCGTAAGTTTATCTTATGCGTAATTTTAGGGTTTTGCTCAAATGATCTTTACACTTCACGAGGCAAAAGATATCCAAAGTCGGCGTATTTTCGGACTTATCCAAGTAAGAGCGGAATAAACGAGAAAATTGAAGATCAAACCAAGGAAAATCTTACGCGTAATATTAGGGTTTTGATACAGAGGATTACTCGTAACTTTGATTACGCTTAAATGTGTTTCTAAACCGGTTTTTGTTATGGAATAGCTTCAATAGTACCAAAAGAACACAAAAGTGTGAATTTTGATGTACCAAAGCGCTAAATGGGTTACGCTAGAACGACACCCACGAACAAAACAAGCTTAAAAGCGTAAATCCAGCGTAGAAGTTTGAAACTTTTGCCAAAACAAGTATTTTAACACCTCAAAACATTGAAAGTACAAGAATCTTGGATTAAAAGTGTAAAACGAGTTTTAAGATAACCAAAGATTGCGTTATCTTTACGCGTAAGATCCAAAACCAAAACTTTAAAACAAAGCAGTACACCCAACTATTTGGCGATTGATACCATCGTTAGGTCACTAGTTTTACAACACAAGCTTACTAGAAAGAGATAGAGAGGCGGATGAACAATACACACACAAAAGACACACACGAAATACTATGAATGGTTAGGCGTAGAGTATGTGAAAGAAATGCATTGAACAACCAACCTCAAATGAGGGTTTACAAGAGTTTATATAGGCAAGGAGCTAGGGCAACACTCCTCTCCTTCCTATTCCTTATTGGGCTTGGATCAAGCTTATGGGCCTTACATAAGCTTGACCTTAAACAAACATAAAGGCCATAATAAAGCTACCTATTACATATGAAATATAAATACTTGAAATACCTATTACATATGAAAGGTTGTCATACCCGTCGAGTTCATGTCTACCAAGAGTATCTCGAATGGTACTTTCTACTTGGACAAGTCCTTATGAGACACGTTTACATTACTAGCGAACTAGCTTGAAATTATTACCCGTCGTGACAAGTCTTTTCGAGTTATAAGCATGTTTAGTACCGTCGATTCGTTGGTTAAGTCCGAGGTACACAGATTCATTTGCATTTTGTACAACATATTTCTTATCACACAAATTTTCTCCCTCAAAAATGGCATATAAAATGTTATTTTGAAGCAGTTAAGAATAAATATGACCATTTTGAGTGTTGCGGGAAGAGTGACCATCAGTGAACAATTTGTGAACAAAGTTTTAATTCAAATACTCCCCTCAACTAGTGATATAAGCGGTTGAGGTTTTGAAAATCTTACGGGAAGTACTTGTCTTTTGAGCAAAACCTTGAATAATGAAAGGTTTGATAGGTTTTACTCAAAATAAGAAGCTTTCGCTCCTTTTATAAGGATTGTGGAGGCGTACCACGTGGTCCTTTCTTGACAATTACGGGTTGTAATCTGTTATGTGTGCACAAGCCATTGACATATATAATCATACATCCAAAATTATATGAAGGAAACAATTCACGGGTACCGTGAAGTGCGTGATGTTCCCAGAGTGCTGCAGGCGTTGAAAGCCGTGATGTTTCTCTGGTCGCCCACCAACATAGCTCTCCAATCGTTCGAATCGATCCCTTCGAACAACCGTTCATCAATCATGGTGATGATCTCACATCCTCCTTTCACGAGAGTTCAGTGGCTTAGGATTCCCAACAAAGCGTATATCCTTCCAACTCAGACGCCTAATCCATCCCTAACCGACTTCAGGTATGATCCCGATTTTGTGGAGCTCACTACACGCCATTAAGCGGTTTCTTTGAAGTTCATGCGGTAAACAACGCCGAAAGGTTTCTTGATGAGCGTGAGTTGTGTAAAGTCGTTGATGTCGGGAAGATCAGGCGTGGTGGAGTGAAGTTTACACGCTTCGATATGATTCATGACCATCATGGATATCTTCGACACGTTCTTTGATCACGATCGTCTAATGAATATGAGAACCGACTTGATAAATTCACGTTGAACTTCAATCGAGAATTGTCTTATCGACCACATACTTTGGCAAGGTACATGTCTCGATGTAGTATGGAGGTTGTCCCTTTGTGTGAAGTCAATGTTTGCTTCCGGATTGAGCCAATCCATGTTGTTAGACATAGCTCGGCGATGTTCTCAAGATGATATTCGACCTCGAGGGCGCTTTCGTAGTGTCTTTCCATAGTTGAAAAGCTTCATTTTTGATTCGCTTCAACTCGCATTTTGTCATTTTCTTCACATGGGCTGTTCTTGCAATAGTTTTGCGTGCTCCAATGTAGAGCCGACTACAATTCTTGACCTTCATCGTGGTAGGAGTTTGATTGACAAGTGTGGAGAACCATTCATACTCTTGGTTTTATCGTCATCTAGCCATGTTACGATTCCAGCCGAGTCGTCGCTTCTTCTTTTGGAAGGCCTTGAGGATGATCTTGGTTTCGCACTTGTTTGGGTGAGGTGGGTTGTTGTCGGGCTCAGGACCTCTTCATCGTCACCACCCGTATCCTCAAAGTAATCACCGTTTTATGAGTCGGGTGGTAACTCGGAATCGTCCCAGGTTTGTCGATGAAGACCGAGGTGGAGGAGACTTTGTTGAGAAGAAGTCCGTGGTGGAGGAGGTGGCATAGAAGTAGATTTCTGGGATCGCTTCGGCGTTTTGGTGCGTAATCTTTATCCTTATCATCGTCATCTCTTGGCGTTTGGTTTGATCGGTGACTCCTTGCATGATGATCCGAGGTTGAAAGCAAGTAGACCTTGAAAAATTTAGCTTCCTCACAAGTAAACGTTCTGATCGCTTTGACATTTGCATCACTAGTTTAGCGATTAACTTTCATTCGAGAGATCGACTTCTTTGGCTATTGTATGTTTAACCAATGCGACGATGTTAGGGGTGAGTTGTCGGAAAATACTTCTCTAGTCACACAGGGGACAAATGTCGAGAAGAAGCTTGTGGGTATGATCTCTGTTGTCTTCTCCGGTTCCTTTTGGACTTTAGGAGCGATATCCCGAAGGTACTTGTTAGTGTAACCTTCGATCATTTCGTTCGAGTTCCTCTTTTGATGACTCTTCATGAACTTGAACAAATTCCCTTTCTTTCTCCATCTTGTCTTTCTCATCATTTAAGTCTTGAATTTGGTCAAGAAAACAATTCATTTTTCGTAAAGTATGTCCTTCTTTTGACTTGTTGGACAAACTTTCACAATCTTTTATGAGACCGAGAAATCCAAGATTTAGGTGGTTTCTTCACCGATTTGGATGATGATCGGTTGACTTCGTAGATGGTGGTGGTGATGAGTGAGATGAAGAGTCGATGATGAGGAGACATGAGGAGACTTCATGTCCTTAGGAGTTTATGAGGTTTTCTCCTTTGAGTGTGTTGGGTATCTAGAAGAAACTTTGTATAATCATCCTCGTCATCTCTAGACTTTTCTTTCTCGGTTCCTAGTTTCTCAAAATCATACTCAATAGTATCCTCTACAGGCTTTTGTTGTTGCACAAGAGTGGTGGCACGGATCCCTTATCGGGTCGATTAACCGCATCGAGATATGGAGAGGAGGGCAAAGACCACTTGATCCTCCGGGCCACCCATTTGATCTTTAGCAAATGCTTCACCTTTTGACGATGTCGGACGATTTTGAACTTCTTCCTCGTATGATTTATCCATTGCTCTTCTTCTTCTTCTTCATTAGAGCTCTCATCATAGGGTACAATTCTTGGAGTTTTCCTTTTCCTTGACAAATTGGAGGACTTGAGGTTTTGCTCTTGAGGATTATCATCCTTTGCGGTTTGAGTATGTGATCTCTTCATCCGTGTCAAGAGCATCGAGTCTTCGTCCTTGAGTTTCTTTTGGTTCAGTGAACGGATCGAGTGGCTTCACGAGAAGGAACTTTTTCTTAGTGGTAGGTTTCCTCTTTGGAATAGGTTTCTTCTTTGGAACATTCCTCGACTATCTCGAACTTGTGACACTTCCAAGACTTCCTTTCTCGGTTCTCCTTACTGTGTGTTCCAAGATTTTTCGTCGAGATGACCAACTTTGCCTTGTCTCGACCGCTTCCGGATACCTTTTGTACGATTCGAGCTTTCGACATCTTCGATTTAGAAGGAAATCTGGCAAGACCTGACTTGTTTCTTCGTAGACGTTTCCTTGATTTCCGCAGATAGAATAGGTTTCGTCAACATGTCGAGATTGTCGGGGTCATTGAGCCTCTTGGGAATGTCGGGATGAAGTCCAAGTGCTCTCGGATCAACAATTTAGTATATCGATGTAGGGAATCTTTGAGCCAAGTTTGTTGAGAAATGACATCATGTCATCCCAAATCGAGCTTCGATAGCGATGTGTTTCTTGTTGACCAATGCCCGAATATTTGCAGTTCCATGAGCTTAGGGTGCTCATGTTGTTGTCACGACCGTAAAAGCAGACTTGGTGATGATCATAGAGAGTTCTCGGGGTTGAGGAATACTCTTAAGCTCTACGTGTGAGTGCTTGTTGATTACTCACGTAGCCTCGTCATAACCGATGTCGATTAAGAATTGGAGAGTGAGCTCTTCACAGTGAGGCATATAGTTTGGTTGGATCGACTTGAGAATTAGGAGAAACGACCATAAGTATGCAGTGTAATGGTGACTTGTTTGTTATTCGAGTTACCGTCGCGGTAGTTTGTCCTTTGACCACTTTCCATAGTGTTCGAGCTGTTGGATGTAGATCTCGGGGACGATTGCAGAGTGAGTAAGCATGTTACGACACGGATGAGTTCTCGTAATGTCAATAGCAATTAAACACGAAGATTCTGAGCAAGTGAGGGTGTCAAAGTCAACACGGAGATTATTCTTTCCTATCTTCATTGGATAGCCATGAGGATAGATATCAACAATGGAGAGAACTTGGTGTATCCACATTCATTTGTTCGACCATGTTATGATGCGAAATAACATTAGCCAAAAGAACCAACATATCGAAGACATAATGTTAGTCAATGAAGGTCTTATTGTCTAGTTATTGAATGTACAGTGTTAATGATTGTTGCGAGTCCTAAGTCACTTGTATGTTCAATAGTTCAATGATGTCGTGAAATGTTTCGTGAGTTAGTTAAATTTAAGTTTTAAAGTTTATTTTATCACTTATTGTTCACAACATATCAAACGATTTAAGTTTATTAGTAACATTTTTAGATTCGTGATGATATGATTAGTTTATTTACAAGTTTGTACACGTAACAATTCACAACGAAGGTATGATCTCGGCTTATCGCGTAGGATTGGTAAAGTTATGCGTGAGCGAGAATGATATATGCATAGTGTAAGCCACGCGTGGGATCCTAACTTACGCGCAAGAAATGTTACGCGAGGAAATAGGAGACCTTATGCGTAGAGCTTGTGCGTGAGCATATATTAACCTTACGCGTAAGGCTACTCGTAAGAGTTGACCTTATGCGTGAGGTCATCGCACGCATATCCTTCACAGTGATACGCCAGTCCCATATGTAGAACCTTATGCGTAGAAGCTACGCGTGAAGACTAGTCTTACGATAACAAGCTACGCGTGGGTGATCCTTATCGAGATTAATAACAACCTTGATTCGAATATTACGTGATGCAAGCCCGAAATAAAGCATCATTTCAACAAAGTTAAACACATAGCATTCTGCTTTATGACAAATCAAAACACATTTGCACGGTTTATCGATTCTGGCGTGAGAAGCTGCATACGCGTAGTCTAAACCCTAGACCTACGCGTATGAGATCTAGCCATAGAATATGCATACAACCGATTCTCGGGAGGACTAAGAAGCATATAGAGTTGTTTTGGTCAAGTTTTAACATCAAAGTGTCAAGAATCAAAAGTACCCAAACCAGTATGAACACAAAACCCTAATTTCCATTTAAGAGTAATTAGTGTTTCCGGATGTAATCTGGCCTAGATATAATCAATTCAACTTGATAACAACCTTATACAACAATCTTTTTCACCAAAACGTTCTCATTTGGAAAGACCCAAATCCACGCATAAACCCTAGTTTTCAAATACATTCAATTCGTGTTTCAGGCCGCTTTGATGATTAAAAAGTATCATTGATGTTTTAAGAACGTTTTGACACCCCTTTTAACCATAAACACCCTTTCATGATTTAGTGTTTCTTGCCAGTAAGATACACAAATGTTAATAACTTAAGATTAAACCGTTGGATTTTCATGAAATTTAAAACCATTGTTTAAAAACTTGTTAATAACACAAAACCACTTACAAATTGAAGATCGAGACAACCGGATTTGAAGAATGATTTTGAGCGTAGGATTTGTATGGTTATGAGTAATAAATGTGAGGATTAGGTTAGGTGGAGGTGTTTTTTATTAAAAGTAACTTTAAGCTTTTGGCGGTTTTAGTCCTCCACCTTTTCCATTTTCATCCAAAGCTTTTAACTTCCATTTTTGGTTACCAAATGAAGATTTTATGAAAGAAACTTGATTTACACTCCCCTCGACTTGAGAAAATAATGAAAGGTTATTAATTAAAGTCCGAGGAGTGTCTTTGAACCAGGAAATGTACCACCATTTGTAAAAGATTCAACCGAGATAAGATAACATGCAAGTACACAGTTGTTTTGAAGCAGTTAATAGATTATTTTCTCCCCCTCAACACTTGATCGGAAAAATATTGAATTTTGAAAGATTGAAGTGTTGACGGAAGAAGTGTACTTGCCATGTTGAAAGAAATATAGGTTAGGAGAATATTTTTGTTGTTTTATCGGATTTTATATTTTTGTATTTTGTTTTTGAAAAGTTTATATACAAAGGATGTTTTGGTGTTTGACAGGTTTTTAAGACTGTTTTAAGAGGTCATCCAATTCCTCTTGAGTCAAACACCTCATACCAACCGTGGACCAACTCATTAAACCTAGCGGGGCAAGGCTTTGGTGAGCGATCGCCAATTGGTATTCAAGACCACAAAGTATAATTCAAGCACTGCTCATTCGTGGTCCTTGATGAAATGATAGCGAGATCGATGTGCTTTGATTTCGAAAGTCTTGAATCGAGTTGCACGAGATTGCAATGGCACTCGATTGTCGCAAGACATCGGATTCATCAAATCACGTAACCATAGTCTTTGAGTTGTGTTCTCATCCGATGACTTGAGCACAACACGCGGACATGGCTACATATTCGCCCGGTTGATGACGATGTACAATCGCTTCTTTGATTGCCAAGACACCGCTTTATCACCGAGAAATTGTAGTGCTCTCAAGTACTTTTCCTCGAGTCTAAGCATCCCGCGTGATCGGCGAAAAAGCGATTAGTTCAAAACCGTAATCCTTCGGATACGGATCCCCAAGTTAATGGTTCCCTTGATGTATCGGAGGATTCTTTTAGCCTCGAGAGGTGGGTTTCGGTTGGTCGCGATCGATAACGGGAGCATAGATAAATGGCAAAGACAATATCGTGTCTCGCTAGTCGTTAGATACATGAGGGACCCAATAATACTTGATTATTTGGTGGGGTCAACTAATTTCCCATGTAAATCAAAGATTCAGCTTCTTGGTATGAGTCATTGGTGTCATAAGTATCATGGGGTTTTCATTCCAAATTTGTTTAACAATTCAAGGGCATATTTGATCGACTCAGAAAATACCACGGGGTGATTGATGAACTTGCGGTCCTAGAAAGAACGTAAGTTTACCCATCATGGACATTTCAAAATTTTTCTTCATTAGTTTTGCAAAAGCGATTGAAAACTTTTTATGTGTAGACCCAAAATGATGTCATCCACGTAAATTTGAACAATTAAGATATGTGCCCGTGATATTGTATAAAAAGAGTTGGGTCAACCGAGCCTTTGGTGAAATTATTGGCAATGAGGAAAGATGATAGCTTATCGCACCATGCGAGGGGCTTGTTTGAGACCATAAAGAGCTTTGTTCGGTTTGTAGACATGGTTCGGGAACTCGGGATCAACGAATCCATCCGTTTGGTCGACATAGACCGTTTCTTTTAGTTGCCCATTGAGAAACGCCGTTTTGACATCCATCGATAGACCGTCATGTTCATATGAGCGAACGCGAGAAATATCGAGCGACCTCAAGGAGCAACCGAGCAAAAGATTCTTCAAAGTCTATTCTCTTCTCGACGATAACCCTTAGCAACTAGGCGTGACTTGTTTCGGATGACGCCCTTCAAAGATCCAATTTGTTTTCCAAATCCATTTTAGACCAATGACGTAGACCCTCGTTGGTCTTTCAACGATTCCATACTTCAAGACGTTTGAATTGGTTGAGTTCTTCCCGCATGGATTCAATCCAGTTATCTTTTGTCATTGCATCTTTAATGTTTTAGGCTCAGTTAGCGCGACGGTGAGTGCATAAATGCAATGTTCACCGTCCGAGTGAAGACGTTGTCTCGTAACTTATTGGTTGGTTCGGGTTGCCAATAATGTTAGCCGAGGATGGTCTTTTGTCCATCTATGTGTAGGGTTGATGTTGGTATACATTGTGCGATTCCGAGGATTCAAATGGTTTGTTGAAGATTCCGCGACATCGGTGCGGCGATCTCATTAGCAAACGGGTTCAAGAACGATTTGGATCAAAATCTGCAGTGGGGTACTTCATTCGAATATCATCATTTGGTTCATCATTGTTGGGCGGTGTGTTCAAGTTGTGTTGGAGTCAAGCGGTGTAGGTGCATCTTCAGCGAGAGTTGTTGTAGCAGTGTATCGGTATAGGAATATTATCGGGTTGTGCAATGGAAGCAATGGATACACACAGAGCACGTTCATCAATATCGCCACGAGCGGAGGAGCAAATAACCTTTCCATTTGTTGACGAGTTAGTGAGGGCTTTCTTGGTGATGATGGGGTTGAGGAAGTTTAAGCGGTTGTGACCGGGTTCTAAGTCGTTATACTCGAAGCCATATCGTGAGTTCATCGAAATGAGCATGAATCGTTTCCATTACCTCCTTGGTGCGACGATTCCAGTTGAAACCTTTAGAATTATCACAAGATCAATAAAGACTCCAATATCGACTTTGGCTTTGAGCTTTCCAAAATCATCACGATCATTATTCGGATAGCAAAGGGATCCAAATACATGAAAGTGTTTGAGGTTCGGTTTATGGTTGTGGACAAGCTCGAAGGTGTTTTGTTATGGCGTTTTGTGATCATAGAACGGTTTTGAGTATAGCATGCATGATACGACACGCCCATAAGTGTCTGGAAGTTTAGCATTGATTAACATTGTTCTTGCGACTTCCACTAACGTCGGTTTAGTCTTTCAACAACTCCGTTTTGTTCGGTGTATGTGCAATAGATGTTTGATGTCAATTCCACTTTCTCATAAAATTCACGAAGGGTTTTGTTAACAAATTCGGTTCCTTTGTCATGCTCGATTATCCGGACGGTGTTGCGGAGCCGAACTCATATTTTTGTGAGAAAGGTGATGATCATTTGTGGAGCTTGGTCTTTGCTACGAAGAAAGTAGACCCAAGTCCATCGTGAGTAGTCATCAACAATTACTAAGATGTAGCGTTTGCCGTTGATCGCTTGCACACGCATCGGGCCACACAAATCCATGTGAAGAAGATGAAGCACATCTTCGAGAGTCGTGTTCCACCTTTGAAGGAAAATGAGCACGAGTGCTTTTCCCTTGTTCACAGTGAGCAAAGGTGATCTTTTGAATCTGGAATCGTGGGAGTCCTTCAACTAGTTTGTGTCGAGCAAGGTTGGTGATGGTTTGAAAGTTTAGATGTGAGAGACGGTTGCCATAGCGTGATTTTGTAGATGTTGCCTTTGAAAGTAAGCAAATGGGAGATGAAGCAACCATGTCTTGCATAGAGATAGTGTAGAGACTAGAATTACGCGAGCGGACATAAGGTCATTTCCTTGTAGATCACGAATGAAACAAGTTTTCTCCTGAAAGCAACCTCCAAATCTCCATCATAAAATTGACCTCACGAAAGCAGTTTGACCGAGGCCTTCCACATAGTAAACCTGCTGATTTCAATGTTCCCATTAACATAATCTCAAGTAGCCCATGATGGTCGCTAAGTGATCGTTCCGAATCGGCGGTGCCAATGAACTTTGCAATAAAGTTTGATAACAGTTTAAGGTTGCTGTCATGTGTCGGGAACATCCATATCAACAATAGAAGAATGATCATGTCACCGTGACATTACGCGGGCGACACGGATGGAATAAGTAGATGTTGAACCGAAATGTTAGAGGGTTCCAAGGTGTATGTTAGACATACACACATTGAGAATTTTAGGCATCCACTTAAATCCTAGTGTGTTATATATCCATTTCGCCATCTATAACTACTCTTTGCTTTAATCTTAGTGAAAACACTAGGTGGTACTACATTCTTGGGAGGTGAGCGAGACTCTTGTGATAGCAATGGTTGCCTTAGAATCTAAAGAAGGTGGTTTACCAAGCACGGACTTATAATGATTAGTGGGCCTAGAGGTATTCGATTCTTAGGATCCCGTAATCGAGAGATTATAGCTTTAGCAACACATTTGTCATGACAATCGAATTCATACTCTTTCGACAAATAACACAAGGTGCATCGGTGAATATCAAAAGTACTTAACGGTTTAGCATTCGTTACATCACTATTTCTATTACATTTGCCGACGTAACATCTATAGTGGAAGCAACATGATTTTTATTCGAGTCCTAGGGTGTTCTTCTACTTTAGCGTTCTTTATTGATCTTTTCTTAGGTGCAACTTCTATTCTTGATTGAGTGCTCCTAGGTTTGTGAAGTCTTGACGTTTGGAAAAGATGCAACTATTCTGTTCAAGAGAGGAAACACATTAGCAACTTGTGATTTGGCGGTGGGAATTCTAGGTTCACGATTACTAAGTGTTGGTGCTAATCTCTTAATCACGGTGGCGGAAGTAGTTCATCTTGTCTAACTTTTCCGTAACTTAGAGATGGTGTGAATCGGATCTTGATTTTGAGCGAATATTTCGACAAAATTCATGACATCTCTAGTGTGAGCAAGATAGTGATCAAGTTCGTTTGATGCTTCAAGTCGAGTCTTTTGAGTAAATCAAATATGACACCATATTCTGTTTAACTTTTAAAAGTTCTTGTTCATATTTTGAGATTTGACTTTTCAAAGACACGTTTTGATCATCCAGTTGATCAAGTTTAGGATCGAAGATTTTGCACTCAAGCGAGCGATTTTCTTTTGAAAACTAAGTTGATGATTGTGAATATCTTTTTCACACCAATGAAGACGACGTTTTGCATTGTAAATTTCCATGTGTAATCGTTTATTTTCGACTTTTAAAGACTCGATCCGAAGCACATTATCGGTGTTCTCAGTGATTACAACATTTCAACAATATCGTGAGAGATGTAATCAGATGCAAATGGCAAAGCATGAAGTAACACAACATTATGGATATCAAAGAGATAACATCTTCCAAGAGTCGATCAACATCTTTTCTCAATAGTTTCTTTTTGCGTTTTGTGTTCGAAATAGATGTTTACGTTTTCTCGAAACGTTTTCATTACCCCAAGTTCCTTATGAAAATCCTTTTCGAGCAATTGCACAACTTTTCAAGTTTTAACATTAGGTAAAAGATTTTTCGAAAAATGTCTCTTTGTTCTCGCCGGAGGCGATTGAAAATGTTCAACTTTGATTTGGATCGATATTCTATCTCATGTTGTAAAATTTTGAGGTCGACCATGAAAATGTCAAAATATCGAGGATTTTTCGATTTTCGGGTTTTGAGTTTACTTCACTAATGGAAGGTAAAGGACCATAAGTTTGTGCAAATTACTTTGGGATTAACATTAGAAGACTCGGTGTTTTGATGATAACCCTTGGTGTGTTAGAAGAATCCGTTGGTGTGAAAGTGACCGCGTTTTTATAATTAAAGGTTTGTTGTAAACAACATTTTTTAATTTTGATCGACTCTCGTCTTACGCATCTAATTCCTCTTGACGATGATATTCAACAACACTCATGACAATATTATCAATTTTGTATTACGCTTTGGAAACTTGAGGAGTTGGTTTGAATGTTTTAGTGAAAGCTTTGGTTTGTATGTCGCTAGATTTTTCCATATCCTTTTGGATTGGGTTTTAAGGTAAACTTTTCAATAGTCATTACGGATTCACCATGTTTGTAAACAACAGCTTTAAACTCTTTAAGTTTGTTTTGCAATAGGGAATTTCTTCAAGAAGGTCATCTACCCGATTCGTTGAATGCTTTTTGTATCGGAGAACTGCTTTTGACAATTTAACAACTCACCTTAGCTTTTTGATTTTCCAAGGTGAGGCGTTAATTTGCTTTTTATGTTCGTGTTTGAGTTGTTCTAATTCGGACAACAAAGCATTCTTCGAGGCGGCTAGATCATGCATCCGTCTCTCTAAATATTTTCGTTTTGATGAGATTTTGCAAAGCGGCTTCAAAACCTTTTTCACGGTTTTCTTGAGTTTTGAAAAAGTTGAGTTGCATTTGTAAACATTCAAAATCCTTGGTTAATAAAGGTGCATTTTACTTTTTAATGACCGATTTAATGCATAACATTCCTCCATTTTGATTTTATGGTCTTGAATTAACCGAGCAAAATCGGATGAGGCAACAGATCATCTTGTTCAGCGTGAGTCTCAACATGATCATTCGTTAGATCCTTGTAAATACGACCACGAGTCAATTTGATTATCAAAGGAAACCATAAGGTCATCTTGATCGTCAAATGTAACTCTGAGGTTAACTTGAAAATCATCGAGAAAGAGATGTAGAAGACTATTTTGAGCAGTCGATCCGTCTTGGGATCGAGATATGGCGGAGATATTAGTTCGAGATATGATGATGGTTTGTTCGGTACGAGACAAGCCATCGATGTCATCTCTACTGGGCTGTATCACTCATGTGCGGCTCATGCATATTAGCCATCAACATAACGGTGCATTAGCACGCAAGTCCTCCATATCATCATCCGAGTGCATACGCCATAAAGCTCTGTTCTTTGTGCGTAAGAGATCCACTGACTTCATCCTTAAGAGCCAAAAGTAAGGCCTCTTTGAAATAAGCACGCCCCTAGTCCTTGGCTTTGGGCATGCATTAGCCAGTGTCCTTCTCATTGCGGTTGTAGCATCTAAGACCATTTAACCGATTCGAGCATTTCCTGTTCCACCACTGAGCTCATTGTTATTCCTACCCACGAGATTAAACCCTTGACCACCGCCCATCCGGCGACCATAATCACGATTACGAACTTCAACACGTCCATTGTTCACTTGACTTGAGTCCGTGTGTTAGATGAGGAACGAATCGATTGTTGGATTTGTTGGTGTAACGCCAAAAGCATTAGCAATCATCACAAATCCTTGTTGCAATGCTTTGAGCGGATCTGTTTCCTCGGTCGCTTCATCGACATATGCTTGAGCATTGTTCTTTGTATGGAACCAATTGATTTTGTTGAGGTTGTGATTGTGAAGGTGTGTTTGAAGCGTTGGTTGAGTTCTTTGGTTGAGAGGATAATTACATTGAGCATACAAGGCAAGTTGTTGATTGTCCGGTTGTGATTGTTTAGCAATTTGAGCACGGAGAATCCTTTCCCGATCAACTTCCTTTTCATGAGGCTTCAAGTAATCGTACAACAATCCATAAGTAGAATGATGCATATTCTTCGCAGACGGAGAAAAATGACATACTTCTCCCATTTCGGACCAAGACTACTCAGAACTTAGTATTCACCGCAATTCTTGGCATGATGATGTTGTGTTTATCCAAATCATTGATGATATCGAAATCGATGATGATAGGACTCTAGTGTCTCTCCGTGTTCAATCATGAAGTGTTCATAAGCCAAGTAAATTTTGGATTCCAAATCCTCCCGATTGAGTATGAATCCTTCCATAAGAAGGCGAATATGATCCCACATTTTTGTGCGGTCTTTTGAGCATCAACACTACGAAGAATGGGTTTGGTAATCCTAAGAGGATGTATTCCATTGCAAGTTCATCGACTTCATAGTGTAGAAGTGTTGTAGGATTTAAATCGCAACAGAGCAATGTTGGTTTGTTCATCTCGGGTGGAATGATAGTTGGATCTCCGCACAATGACAAGAGGCATCTCAAATGGACCTTCCAAGATGACCTTCTTTAAGAACTTTCCATGTGGCTTCTTCGGATCACAAAACCTAAAGAACCTTATCACCCATTGATCGTAGTTTCGGAGTGAGCATTGGAGGTCTATCAGTGATCCGACTTCATGAATTGATTGTTGGCTGCTTAAAGCTTCACACATCTTTGCAAACCAAGTGGGTTCCTTCATAGTGGTCCGTGATGGATGTTGATTGAAATCGGTTGTGTAGGGTTGAACTTGAAGGCTTGGTGGAGGTTGAACCATTTGTGGTTGTGGAATTGCACCAAGTTGTGGAGTATGTTGCTGATTAAATTGTTGTTGATAAATAGCTTGTTGTTGATTCCATTGTTGATGTTGTGGAGTTAATTGTTGTTGTTGTTGATGATTATAAGTGTGAGGGAAATAGTTAGAGTATGGTGGTTGAGACATGATGATAAACTTGTGTGATAAAAGATGGATCTTTGTAGTCGAATGAACCTTTGTTGATGAAGTGTCCTTAGGCGTAGAAAAACAAGAACCAAGTAGCACTTATGCGTAAAACACCAAAAGTTACGCGTAACAATGAGGAGTTCTGCGTAGGTTTTAGCTACGCGTAAGTAGGATAAAAGCACTAAAGAAGGCGTGAGACAAAAGTTATGCGTAGAAAGTTAGGCGTGGGATTACCTTGTCGTGAGACCCAAGTTTACGCGTAAAGTGAATCTTATGCGTAGAATTTCTACGTAAGCTTATGCTTATGCGTAATTTTAGGGTTTTGCCCAAATGATCTTTTACACTTCACGGTGCAAAAGATATCCAAAGTCGACGTATTTTCGGACTTATCCAAGTAAGAAAACACGGAATAAACCGTAAAATTGAAAATCAAACCAAGGAAAATCTTACGCGTAATATTAGGGTTTTGATACGCGAGGATTACTCGTAACTTTGATTACGCTTAAATGTGTTTCTAAACCGTTTTTGTTATGGAATAGCTTCAATAGTACCAAAAGAACACAAAAGTGTGAATTTTGATGTACCAAAATCGCTAAGCGGGTTACGCATAGAACGACACCCACGAACAAAAACAAGCTTAAAAACGTAAATCCACGCCAGAAGTTTGAAACTTTTGCCAAAAACAAGTATTTTAACACCTCAAAACATTGAAAGTACAAGAATCTTGGATTAAAAAGTGTAAAACGAGTTTTAAGATAACCAAAGATTGCGTTATCTTTACGCCAGAAGATCCAAAACCAAAACTTCAAAAACAAACGAGTACACCCAACTATTTGGCGATTGATACCACTGTTAGGTCACTAGTTTTACAACACAAGCTACTAGAAAGAGATAGAGAGGCGGATGAACAAAGACACACACAAACACAACACGAAATACTATGAATGGTTAGGCGTAGAGTATGTGAAAGAAATGCATTGAACAACCAACCCTCAAATGAGGGTTTACAAGAGTTTATATAGGCGAGGAGCTAGAGGCAACACTCCTCTCCTTCCCTATTCCTTATTGGGCTTGGATCAAGCTTATGGGCCTTCTACATAAGCTTGACCTTAAACAAACATAAAGGCCATAATAAAGCTACCTATTACATATGAAATATAAATACTTGAAATCTTGCTTAGGAGTGATTCCAACAAAGTGCAATGTACTTTTACCGAAACCGGTAGTAAGATACTTAAAATGGCATAACCATGGAAGAGGAATTAGGAAACATGGAGTCTATGTCATTAAAATCGGTAATGAACCTAAAGACAAACTATGTCTTACCTCTATGGATGATACTTCGACCTTATGGCATCGAAGATTGGGTCACGCCAACATGCGAATTCTTCAATCGCTATCATCCAAAGATCTAGTAAGAGATCTACCTAAGTTAAAATATGAACACCATTTTTGTGATGCTTGTAATATAGGAAAACAAGCTCATTCGAGTCATAAAGCTAAAAACATGGTGTCCACAACTAAGTGTCTAGAATTACTACGTATGGATTTATTTGGTCCATCCGCTATCCAAAGTTATGGAGGCAACTACTATACTTTGGTAATAGTGGATGACTACCTAGGTATACTTGGACAAAAATTTTAAAGAACAAAAGCGGAAACCTTTAACTATTTTGAAATATTAAGCAAAAGATCCAAAGACAACTAGGAAGACCCATAGTGTCTATTAGGACGGATCATGGTAGGAATTCGATAATGAAGTGCAATTGGAGCTTTTGTGGCGCTAATGGTATTACTCACAACTTCTCGGCTCCACGACTCCACAATCGAATGGGGTAGTAGAAAGAAAGAATAGAACTCTACAAGAAATGAGTCGAACCATGCTTAATGAACAATCCATACCTCAAAAGTTTTGGTGTAATGCCGTTGATACTTCAACGATATACTCAATCGAGTCTTGATTAGACCAATCTTAGGAAAAACTCCATATGAGTTATTTCGAGGCAAAAGCCTCGTTAAATCACCTTAGAGTCTTTGGTAGTAAATGTTTTATTCTTAACACTAAAGATTACCTTACAAAATTTGATCCTAAATCAACCGAAGGTATCTTTTAGGTTATTCGCCAAATAGCAAAGCTTACGTCATATTAAACAAAGAAACAATGAAGGTAGAAGAGTCATTAAATATAAAATTTGATGAAAGTACACCCAAACCCTCTCCACCTCTTGTCGATGGCGAGATTATAGAAAGTGAAGCCATAGTAATAAAGAAAAGATAAGTGAAGAAGAAGAACCTCTAAGTGATGTAATAGTAAACATTAAAGAGTCCAAAGATCACCCGTAGATAAAGTCATAGGAAAACTAAGCGAGCGAACATTAAGGTCTCAAGTTCAAAACCAAAGTAGCTTGTTTTGTTTCGTTTCAACCTTAGAACCTAAGAATACACAGAAGCCATAAAAGATGAAAGTTGGGTAATGGCTATGCAAGAAGAACTAAATCAATTTGTTTCTAATGATGTTTGGACACTTGTCCTCCACCTAGTAATCAAACCATAATAGGAACCAAATGGGTTTATAAAACAAATTAGATGCAAACGGAGTAGTGTCAGGAACAAGGCTAGACTCGTTGCTCAAGGGTATAACCAACAAGAGGGAATAGACTTTGATGAGACCTATGCCCCGTGGCTAGATTAGAGTCTATAAGAATACTTCTTGCGTATGCTTGTGCTAATGATCTAAAGCTTTATCAAATGGATGTCAAAAGCGCTTTTCTAAATGGTGTCATAAATGAAAGTATATGTAGCTCAACCTCCGGGTTTCATTGATTTTGAAAACCCAAACATGTGTATAAATTAAAGAAAGCCCTTTACGGTCTTAAACAAGCTCCAAAAGCTTGGTATGATAGACTCAAGTCATTTCTAGTTAAACACAACTACACCATGGGGTTAGTTGACAACACACTTTTTACTAAGAAAAGAGAGTCACACATAATCATAGTACAAATATATGTAGATGATATTATATTCGGATCCACTTGTCAAGACATGTGTGATGATTTCTCTAAAATCATGCATGACGAGTTCGAGATGAGTATGATGGGAGAACTTAGTTTCTTTCTTGATCTACAAATAAAACAAGTAGAAGATGGTATCTTCTTTAATCAATCTAAATACATCAAGGAAATGTTAAAGAAATTCGGTCTAGAAGAGTCAAAACCAATTAGGACTCCAATGTCATCCGACACCAAACTCACAAAAGACGAGGACGGAGAATCCGTTGATAATACTAAATATCGTGGCATGATAGGTAGCCTTCTTTACCTCACGACAAGTAGGCCGGATATCATGTTTAGTGTTTGTTTATGTGCTAGGTTTCAAGAAGACCTAAAATATCACACCTAGAAGCCGTAAAAGAATATTTAGATATATTAAGGGTACAACACAATTAGGATTATGGTATCCTAAGGGCACGGAGTAGAAACAATTGTATATGCAGATTCGACCATGCGGTGATTACGTTGATAGAAAAAGTACAAGTGAGGTATGTACTTTTATGGGATGTTGTTTAACATCATGGTTTTCTAAGAAACAAACGGCACTTGCAATATCAACAACCAAGCCGAGTGCGTCTCCGCCTAAGCAAAGCATGCCAACAAGCACTATGGATGAACAAGCGTTAGTAGACTACGACATCCATCTAGCGACATAGCCATTCTATGTGACAACAAATGTGCAATCGACTTAAGCAAGAATCCGGTATTACATTCTCGCACAAAGCATATAGAGATTCGTCATCACTTCCTAAGAGACAATGTTCAAAGGGAACATCTCTATTGAGAAGGTTGCACCGAAGACAACATAGCCGACGTCCTCACCAAACCGTTGAGCGGGAACAATTCAACCTACTTGCCTTGGTCTTGGTCTAATGGAACAAACGTCATAACTTAATTGACTCTACAAGGTATGTAAACACTAGCCTTCTTCTTCTCGAGTCTAGGATTCCTATTTCACGACAACTCACAAACAATACGGGAATTTTCAAAACCCAAGATAAGTATTCCATTTATAAATTTTTTTTCACATAACTACATACACATTTTAAAAAAAATCTCCTTTCAAAATGTTTTCTAAAAGAATGATACCTTCCGTATCAATTTCACAAAAGCAATTTCTCACGCCTAGGACAAATCGCTTTTTCATTATTAATACAAAGTAAAAACCGTTTTCATTGCATCTCATGACTTTTGAATGCTAAAGGAACATATAACTAATATGTGTTTTGGTACATTCATTTAAGCAAAAACAATTAGGAGCATTGATAACACAATATTACGTACTTATGTACCAAATGTGTGTTTTCGGGTTATCTCAATTATGATTTATTTTTCTAGTTATTTTCCTTTTCTTTTTAGAGGTCGAGAAAACCGCAACTCCAAATAGTTTGCATATAGGCACAATAGGCAAAAATGTTTCCAAAAGAAAAATTTTGTGTTGCCGAATCACTGATTCCACGGATCCGCCTTCATGCCGGACGGATCCCTCAAGGAAGGATCCGTGGGATCCGTGTAAATGTAAGCTATTTTCAACTTCTATTTTTCACTTTGGATGAAAAATCCACATTTGCTTCATTTTTGGGAGTATGCTCTTTAATGCTTGTGTTCTCATGATCACATGCCTTGAATTCATATCTAATCATTACAATGTTTTGTTTTTCTATATATATAACTCCCAAAATGCTTGCATACTCCATCTCCTTCTCACAAACACACTTCATCATGTCATCCAAAAACCCTTTAGGAGAATCATCTAGTACAAACAATCATGATATCCAAACCTTTGTACTTCCACCATCCAAAATACCACAATCAAATGCTAGGATATCCGCACGGATTAGTATCCGATCTTGTTGTTTAGCAAAACCAACCTCAAATGATTCATCCTCAACAAATAACTCACCACGAGATGCTTCCATTTTAGCACCACCCTCATCACCAACAAGTACACCAACTTCATCACCACCTAAAATAACTCTTTTGGAACTCCTTAAGACTCCAACAAGATCTAATCAACCTAAAGAAAAGAATTAGTCTTTTCAACACCCCATATCTCCAAATACTTTATTTCAAGATCTTGAAACATCACCACCATTAGCTCCTATCACATCACAAGAACATCTAGGTTCTTTTCCACCACCATTTACTAACATTAGGATATTGATCCATATTTTCCTATTTTTCCACCACAACTTCCGCATAACTCAAATCAAATCAACCCGAAAACTTCCGACTCATCACCCACATCATTTACATTGTGAACATTGCCAATCCTCTAGGAAATTGCAATAGAGTTAGGAAGAAATCGTTTCATACTCAACCTCATCCTTGATCGCATCAATACCATTACTCATCAAAACCTCCATCCATAACCTTATGCAAGCATGGAAGGAATCACTACTACTACTTTTCTACTTTTAAGTATTATTTTGAAGTCATTTTCAAGAACAAGTCTTGTTCTTATTTTTACATGCTTGTAAGTGGCATACATACCACTACAATTTGTTGTTTTATTACAAGGCCTTGTTTACATACCTTGGCTCCCAATCTTGATTCTCGGCAACCACAAGATTATATAAGCATGTTACTAACCTTTCTTTTGTAGGATTTTTATTTTTTTCTTCACTTGACGCCCAAACAAGGGAGCTACCGTCAAGGGGAGTTAGAAGTTTGTTTATTTCTTCCAAGGGTTAACTTTTTGTTTGAAAAAAGGGGAGAAGAAGTAAAACTTAGGCTTTCAAAACTTACATCTATTCTTAAGTTTTACTCATCATAACATTATGTTTTGTCATCAACAAAAGGGGAGATTGTTAATACAAATAAACCGTAAAACCGTTTATTAATATTTTGCGATCTCTTTGTGTTTTGTTGATAACAAATATAATGTTATCTTAAGTACAATTATAAAGGATACATGTTAGTTTTGTAAAGCATTTACATATAGTCATTTAAATACAAAAATGTAGTAATTAAGCATTTGTTGTAATAGTTTATTAGGATGGGTAAATATCATAACCCATGGATCTTAACCCATACCCAAAGAGACTTGATACAATGTATATGTAACACCCCCAAAAATGGTTTGCAGCGGAAGGAAAAGTTTTTGGGATGCTACTCAATTGGATCATAACACAAAGTGAAAAATAAAGATTTTTCTTAAAAGATTTCATTTATTGAAGTAAAATGGAGTTTACAAAGGTTGACTTGTTGCGGAAACATGGCCCATTAATAAAATGTGGTCCCCATTTGTAAATCAGAGTCATCTATGACCATGCCATGCCAATGCCCAAGCGCCTCCAGAGTTAGCTATCGCCTTTTCATCCTGAAAATACATGCTAAAAAGTCAACACAATAGTTGAGTGAATTCATATGTTTAGTAAATAAGCAGTTGATCACAAGATTTTCAAGTTTAAGATAAGCCATGGGCTACGTTGTTATACGCCCATAAAAGATAGTTGATATTATTGCACTAAGCTCATGACACCAAACTAACTCGCATACACCTAAATTCTTGGTGTAAGTAAATAAAATTGCCCTCCGAGATGTAATAGCCAATTACATAGAGATACCAATATAGTGCTTGGGTTATTTCCGATAACCAGTCGGGTCGTCGGCCCCATAGTACTATCCACGATATTTGCGTTCACTCGCAAGTGATTAATGGTTCATGATGTAGGGACTTTTGGCAAACAACTTAGGCGAGTCATAATATCAAGAGTACAACAAGCATTTTCAAGCAATTGTGATCATAAAAGCAGAGTAGTATGTATTCTCCCCAAGGAGTTTATAAAATAGTTAAAGAGTAAAAGTGGGCTATGAACTCACCTTAGTCCGGCAATGCAAGAATCGATGCTTTATGACTAGCATCGGAAATGAAACAAAGTAGTATCACGGTGCGGAATCGCATAACGATACAAGAGTATAGGCACAATGGCTCGTCATCTGCTCAACCTAGTAGTGTAAGGCTTATCTCAGGATATGTATCGTAAAGTAATTGAATTTTCAAAGATACTTGTTTTAGTTTTCGTGGATTACTCGTATTAATGTTTGTTTAAAAGTATAATATATCGTATCACAAAAGTTTATCATTAATGTTTAGGTGTGGTGGTAAGAAGACAAGGCTCGACAAGTAACTCACGCCAAATATAACTCACACTAAAGCGTAATGTATATCCCCATACATTATAAGAATAGTCAAGTAGTTTTGACCAAGACTCAAGAAACACACCAAAGCATAAAACATATGTAAAGGAACTAAACAAGTAAGAATCATCTAGCAATAAAACAAGCAAATGGTTTGAGCCTTAGGCATTTATAAGAAACTCTAGATAGTTTAGAAAAGTCAATTAGACTTTATAAGAAACTCTAATTATAATAACGTTTCATAATTTTTATAAAATTGTTGGGTTTTATATAAATAAAAGGATTTTCAAATAGAAGTATAAGTTTAATAAGTTTTTATAAATTCCGATATGATGCGTCCGTTTATACAATATTTTCGTGTTAATAGACTTTAATGAAAACTTGATTTTTAAAACAATATATCCCATCGATTTATAATTAAACATGTGTTCTAGTTAATTACTCCAACCTGTTTCAATAATAACTTAACTAAATAGTTTTAGTAGTTAATCAAATTTTTAGATTATGTATTAGTTATTGTTTTGCCACTTATCATTAGTTTCATCTCATATATTGGTGGTCCATACGAGTAGAGTCTAATTTATCACCTCCGTCTCGAGTCCAAATAGTCCGATATAAGTCCAATATACGTAAAGTTCAATAGCAAGTGTCAACCACGAGTTACCGAAACGTACCAATGAACCATGAATATTACCTACCACTAATTATGCTCGTCCGTTATCCGAAATGTATCAATATTCCAAATGAAACACGTTAGACGAGTGTTTCACATACGTAAAATATTATTACCAATCACCTTTACTAATTTTTTAATTTATTACATTGTTAACAAATTTAAACTCACTTAATTGTTTTATTACTAGTCGGCTTAGGTCCATAGCCAAACATACCCGAGTTGGGCCTTAAACCAAACTATACTTTTATGTGGGCTTAAGCCCAATGCAAGCACTAATGTAGCCAAAATCACCCTATACTTGGCTGTTAACGCACTACAGCAAAACACAAACACCTCTTACGAGTTTGGTTTGAACGCGAACAATCAAACGTACACCCAATATGGGTTTCCAAATCTGATTCACGACCACATAGACTAAAACTTGACTCGATCAAAACACCACTTTCGCTATACTAATTATTTTCCTTAACTGTTACCATACGTACCACATACCAATAGTTTTCAAACTAGATTACCACACTCTATTATAATTTTAACAATCAAACACACCCTTCACGTTACCACTGATTCACACAAACATACAATCATCACTTTAACCCATTTCTTACCACACGAGTTCCTTAAAACGTTTTTAAGTCCATTTTACCACACCAATCAATGTAAATAAAAACGTTTTCAATCCTTTATATTGCCACTTAAAACTTTAACCATAACCGATTACTAATCGGTTTATAACAATAAGCTCAAATGAAAGGATTAAAGGTTTTGGCTTACCATGGATAAGAGGAAAGAAAGAGAGAAGAGAGAGAAGAAGAGGAGCGGACCTTGTTGTGGTGGTTGTTACCATGGTGACGGTGGTGACGACGAGAAACCAACACTCTAATCAACCCAAGACAAACTCTACCCAAACATAATACCCTTAACACTTGTTTTACTCGAAACCCTAGAAATCAAACGCAAATGTAGATATGGGGGCGTGATTTCGTTTCGGGATGCGTGAGTTACAAAAGCGTAACCATAAATGTTGATCTATCGCCTAGAGTGGCGGTGTAATAGTTGGTGGTCGCCGGAATAATGGTAGGAAAAATAGACGGTAGCCGGAACCCTAGCTTGGGGTGGTGGGATATTTAAGGGAGAAGGTGGAGATTAGTGTGAGAAAATGTGTGTATTAAAATGAGGAGAGGAGAGAGTGAAATGGGGTTTTTATACCCCTGGAAGGACTAGTTTTGCCAAATGTCAAAGTTGAGGGAGAGGAGAATGAAAATATCACAGGGACCATTCTTGTAATTTTCATTAACTTTTATAAATATTAGATTCGGGACATATTCGGAGGAGTAAACGGACTCGAAAAATTACGAAACTAGCGCCATTGCTCACAAAAATCATTTTTCCAATAAAATGAGTATTTACTTGACTATTTTCTCACAATTAGAAATAGCAAACAAATCAAAATGATTGATAGGTTTATGGTTGTTCCATGACGCGTTGTGTCTAAAATTTCACGTTTCATGAGATAGCTTTCTCGCTTTCATGTCAAACGAGCACGAGAAAAGTTGTAAATGAAAAAGCAGATGAATTTTATCGAAAACGAATATCCGGAAAAGTGCAGTGGTTACTGCACTTCCTCTTAACGGAATCGCGTCCTCGCGATTCAATTCGAGTTATCCATTAGATTTGAAAAGGGATATAGATAATTTCTCAAGATTCAATTTTTTTTTACGTTCTCACGCGAATTCGAGATATTTCTTAGAGTTTCCATCGATCAGTAAAGATAGGAAAACGACTTTGCTCAAGTCATTTGACCTCACGGTTCACACTTTCGATAGGTTCCTCAACACAGCTTAGGCGTTTGTCGATATGGATATCTTCCAGCAAGGACAACAATTTCCTTCAACAGCGAGGCATTTCCTCATATTGCGCACATGTAAACGGCATGAATAGCTAAGTCCTAGCGGTAGCTCAAGTCTCTAAGCCACTAGTCTAACTTTAGCAAGAGTCTTAACAAGGATCAACACAACAAAGATTAAACTTTCCACGTTTACTAAACGTATCACACAATCCATGGTGAGATTTTTAGCATAGCTTCGCCTCCAATCATGGAATCTCCAAGATTTCCATCATTTTCAATCACAGTCCTTCTGACGACCGCAAGCAATTTGCATTCTGCTTTTGATCCGAACAAATTCAGGATAGAAAGTTGGGTATGTACGTTTTGAGAAGTTTTAAAAGTTCATGAGCATGATTCAGTTGTTAAGGTTATGCTTCTCGAAGGTGGGGGTGTATAAAAAAATTAAAATATAGAGCCTTTAAAATTTTAGGAGAGAACTTGTGTATGTAAAGAAAATTGCTAAATTTCACTTTTGTGATGAAAACTTGTTAAACAAAGTTTTAAGCGACAACATGGAATCGGTTCCAGTTGGAGATTGTAAATTGGTTTATTTCAAAAGAAAATATCGCCTATCTTTTAAAGTTTTTCAAGAGAAGTAAATAGTTTGTAAGGAAATTGCAAGAAAGTTCATGAAATGATTTGTAAAACCACTTTATTGAGTAGGAGAAAAATATATATATATATATATATATATATATATATATATATATATATATATATATATATATATATATATATTTTTCATTTCGTTTAATAATAAATCGTAGTTTGTGGTTCGATATTAAAGCAACAACTTGGTAAGGTGATTTTTAAAGCAGTTTATGAAGTAATAGAAAACGATTTGTCAATGGTAGTGAAATATCTTGGTAAGACACAATTCGGGTTATAAGGCAACTCGTGAAATGATTTGTAAAATAGCTTATAAGAAAATAATTTATTGTTTGTCAAACAGTGGGAGATTTCGTAGTTCAACTAATATCGAGGTGGTTTATGGGTGGTACTAAAATAGTCGAGAAAGTAAAGGCGAATAGTTGTGGGGTAAGAGTACCAAGTTTTAAATCGGTGATGGCTAGAACGGCTTCCTAAAAGGGTAAAATAGTTTATAAGACCGTAATATAACTTGCGGGAAAAATTTGTGATATAGTTTACAAATTGCTATCGTAATTGTTGTTGTTTCATAAAATAGTAGTAAGGTAATGAATCGGTTTATCATTCTATAGAAAATAGTTTGCAAAGCATTAATAAGGTCATTGTTTATGAAGTATGAGTAAGGTTGTAAATTTTTGGTTTAATGGCACAGTATTAAGACTTTTTGGAAAAATGGCCGTGAAGTGATTGGTAAAATAGTTGAAAGTAGTTCACGTTAGATAACGACAAAGTTTATTATTTCATAAGAGGGTAGTAGGACAGACAGTTGTTGTTTTAGAGGGTTGAGTGGAAGATTAGGGATCCGTTCCTAGAAAAAGTGACTTGAGTTGCAAGTTGACTTCTTAATACACTTTTAGATATTTAGTCGTTCGTTTATTATTTATGTTTAGCGAGGGGTTCCATTTGTAGATGTCGAGGTGTGATGTTCCTAGAACGGCTAGGGATGTAATCCAATTCATCGATTGGGTACGAGTTTTGGGGTAGAGGTGACACTGTTATCGCAATAGATGACGAGATTACTTCAATCTCAACGTATGAGAGAATAATGATAGGGTGGGGTTATGAAGACGTGGGTTGCAATGATCCCGTAATAAAGGTTTAATGATCCAGTAACGAAGACGATAAGTCGATGGGACGAGGAAAACAGAAGACATGGCAATGTAGCAACCCAAAATAAGATCTAATCCTAGAGTAACGTCATGTGGTAATTAAAATTTTAGTTAGTCACGCATAATCTACTAAACAAATCTAAAATATAATCGTTAACTCGCATCATGCAATATTTCATTTGGTTATGCATAATCGCCAAAGAAATCTCATACATAACGAGGTATGAGGAGGCCAAGTGGTGGCGTAAAGTGGTCCATTTCAACATGGATCGTTGTGGTGTCCTTGCGCGAAGTGGTAGTGTGCATCATCTGCCGGGCAAATCTCCATGCACGTTGCTAGTAAGATGTAGACGCGGAGGCGTAAGGTAGTGGTGTAAAATAGTCAGTTTAGAGAGTGTAGTAATGAGAAAGGCGTTCCACTTAGAAGAAAAGTATCGTAGTGAGAAAATGTTGTGACGTCAATGTGTGATGTGTAGAAGTAAACTTTATAACTCTTATGATGAACACACATGAAGATTTTACCATTTTAGAAGTCAATGAGGAGGTTAAGTGGACATACCACTATTATAACTACTTTCAAGATTGCAACATTCACCTCGAGTCGGACATAGGTGATCAAGCTATGTCCCACTGTCCCTGGTTGAATATAGGTGATCAATCTATATTCACCCGAGGTTCAATGAATCTTGCAATGCTTAGCTTAGTTATACTAGTACCATGCCCTAATGTCTTTAAAGTTTGTTATGAAAGATTAAACAAATATTTCATTTATGTTGGGGAGAAGGCGTAGCGCAGTGATACGGAAACATACGTATAAGTAAAGCAATCATAGCTAATAGTGAGGTTAAGTTGTCAGTAATAAAACACAAATCTTATCAAAGATGACTTCAACGAGTCATAAGTGAGGCATTCAGCTTGGCGGTGTGCATTTGTCGGTCATAGGGTTAAGTTTTTGTAAAAGTGGTTATAGTCTAGGTTTTGAAAATTTCCTAGTTCTCTATAACCAAGGCTCGATGCCAACCTGTAACACCCCAAAAATGGTTTGCAAATGAAGGAAAAGTTTTGGGATGCTACCAATTGGATCATAACACAAAGTGAAAAATAAAGATTTTCTTAAAAGATTTCATTTATTGAAGTAAAATGGAGTTTACAAAGGTTGACTTGTTATGAAACATGGCCCATTAATAAAATGTGGTCCCCATTTGTAAATCGAGTCATCTATGACCATGCCATGCCAATGCCCAAGCGCCTCCAGAGTTAGCTATCGCCTTTTCATCCCGAAAATACATGCTAAAAAGTCAACACAATGGTTGAGTGAATTCATAGGTTTAGTAAATAAGCGGTTGATCACAAGATTTTCAAGTTTAAGATAAGCCATGGGCTACGTTGTTATCGCCCATAAAAGATAGTTGATATTATTGCACTAAGCTCATGACACCAAACTAATCGCATACACCTAAATTACGGTGTAAGTAAATAAAATTGCCCTCCGAGATGTAATAGCCAATTACATAGAGATACCAATATAGTGCGCCCGGTTATTTCCGAGCAACCGAGTCGGGTCGTCAATTCCCATAGTACTATCCACGATATTTGCGTTCACTCGCAAGTGATTAATGGTTCATGATGTAGGAGACTTTTGGCAAACAACTTAGGCAGAGTCATAATATCAAGAGTACAACAAACAGATTTTCAAGCAATTGTGATCATAAAAGCAGTAGTAGCATGTATTCTCCCCCAAGGAGTTTATAAAATAGTTAAAAGAGTAAAAGTGGGGCTATGAACTCACCTTAGTCCGAAGCAATGCAAGAATCGATGCTTTATGACTAGCATCGGAAATGAAACAAAGTAGTATCACGGTGCGGAATCGCATAACGATACAAGAGTATAGGCACAATGGCTCGTCATCTGCTCAACCTAGTAGTGTAAGGCTTATCTCAGGATATGTATCGTAAAGTAATTGAATTTTCAAAAGATACTTGTTTTAGTTTTCGTGGATTACTCGTATTAATGTTTGTTTAAAAGTATAATATATCGATCATCAAAAGTTTATCATTAATGTTTCGTGTGGTGGTAAGAAGACAAGGCTCGACAAGTAACTCACGCCAAATATAACTCACACTAAAGCGTAATGTATATCCCCATACATTATAAGAATAGTCAAGTAGTTTTGACCAAGACTCAAGAACACACACCAAAGCATAAAACATATGTAAAGGAACTAAACAAGTAAGAATCATCTAGCAATAAAACAAGCAAATGGTTTGAGCCTTAGGCATTTATAAGAAACTCTAGATAGTTTAGAAAAGTCAACTAGACTTTATAAGAAACCTAATTATAATAACGTTTCATAATTTTTATAAAATTGTTGGGTTTTATATAAATAAAAGGATTTTCAAATAGAAGTATAAGTTTAATAAGTTTTATAAATTCCGATATGATGCGTCCGTTTATACAATATTTTCGTGTTAATAGACTTTAATGAAAACTTGATTTTTAAAACAATATATCCCATCGATTTATAATTAAACATGTGTTCTAGTTAATTACTCCAACCCGCTTCAATAATAACTTAACTAAATAGTTTTAGTAGTTAATCAAATTTTTAGATTATGTATTAGTTATTGTTTTGCCACTTATCATTAGTTTCATCTCATATATTGGTGGTCCATACGAGTAGAGTCTAATTTATCACCTCCGTCTCGAGTCCAAATAGTCCGATATAAGTCCAATATACGTAAAGTTCAATAGCAAGTGTCAACCACGAGTTACCGAAACGTACCAATGAACCATGAATATTAACTACCACTAATTATGCTCGTCCGTTATCCGAAATGTATCAATATTCCAAATGAAACACGTTAGACGAGTGTTTCACATACGTAAAATATTATTACCAATCACCTTTACTAATTTTTTAATTTATTACATTGTTAACAAATTTAAACTCACTTAATTGTTTTATTACTAGTCGGCTTAGGTCCATAGCCAAACATACCCGAGTTGGGCCTTAAACCAAACTATACTTTTATGTGGGCTTAAGCCCAATGCAAGCACTAATGTAGCCAAAATCACCATATACTTGGCTGTTAACGCACTACAGCAAAACACAAACACCTCTTACGAGTTTGGTTTGAACGCGAACAATCAAACGTACACCCAATATGGGTTTCCAAATCTGATTCACGACCACATAGACTAAAACTTGACTCGATCAAAACACCACTTTCGCTATACTAATTATTTTCCTTAACTCGCTACCATACACGCACCACATACCAACAGTTTTCAAACTAGATTACCACACTCTATTATAATTTTAACAATCAAACACACCCTTCACGTTACCACTGATTCACACAAACATACAATCATCACTTTTACCCATTTCTTACCACACGAGTTCCTTAAAACGTTTTTAAGTCCATTTTACCACACCAATCAATGTAAATAAAAACGTTTTCAATTCCTTTATATTACCACGAAAACTTTAACCATAACCGATTACTAATCGGTTTATAACAATAAGCTCAAATGAAAGGATTAAAAGGTTTTTGGCTTACCATGGATAAGAGGGAAAGAAAAGAGAGAAGAGAGAGACGAAGAGGAGCGGCATTGTTGTGGTGGTTGTTACCATGGTGACGGTGGTGACGGCGAGAAACCAACACTCTAATCAACCCAAGACAAACTCTACCCAAACATAATACCCTTAACACTTGTTTTTACTCGAAACCCTAGAAATCTGAAACTGCAAATGTAGATATGGGGCGCGTGATTTCGTTTCAGGATGCGTGAGTTACAAAAACGTAACCATAAATGCTTGATCTATCGCCTAGGAGTGGCGGTGTAATAGTTGGTGGTCGCCGGAATAATGGCCGGAAAAATAGACGGCGCCGGAACCCTAGCTTGGGGTGGCCGGATATTTAAGGGAGAAGGTGGAGATTAGTGTGAGAAAAATGTGTGTATTAAAATGAGGAGAGGAGAGAGTGAAATGGGAGAGGAGAATGAAAATATCACAGGGACCATTCTTGTAATTTTCATTAACTTTTATAAATATTAGATTCGGGACATATTCGGAGGAGTAAACGGACTCGAAAAATTACGAAACTAGCGCCATTGCTCACAAAAATCATTTTTCCAATAAAAATGAGTATTTACTTGACTATTTTCTCACAATTAGAAATAGCAAACAAATCAAAATGATTGATAGGTTTATGGTTGTTCCGGTACGCGTTGTGTCTAAAATTTCACGTTTCGCGAGATAGCTTTCTCGTTTTCATGTCAAACGAGCACAGAAAAGTTGTAAATGAAAAACAGACGATTTAAATTTTATCGAAAACGAATATCCGGAAAAGTACGATTGGTTACAGATACTTAGATACATTGAATCTAGATATAACCCATGGACCAACCCATGACCCATAACCAAAAACCCATGGGCAAAGAGGCGTTCCACGGATCCCTAGGAATACACTAGACGGATCCTTGTGGAAGGGATCCGTGGGATCCGTGGGAACAGTGAAAAGTTTGCCTATAAATGAGAGCCATTTCTTCATTCTAACTCACCCTCTTCTTACTAAATCTCATACACTCTCATTCTCTTCTAACATATAGATCACTGATCTAGAGAGTTGTTCTTCTTTCTTTCTATTTGTGATCCTCATATAGGTCCTTCTCAAGGCGAGATCACGAGCATTCTACAAGTCATCAAGCAAGGGGTCCTTGATTGATTTGTCACCCGCAAGATTTAGTAGCGAAGATCTTGTATTTGATATTTCACATATTTGTTGTGTAATAGTTGTGTTGGGTTGGTCCACCGTACACGGACTCGGTATCTAGCTTTGTACCGAAAAAGTGTAAGCAACGTTGTGAAGGCTTCTCCGCCAAGTGAAGGAGTTTGTTGACATAGTGCTTGAACTCTCGAGTAGGTGACTCGAGGAGTGGAGTAGGGCAAGGAAGGTGTCCTTGTGGTAGAACCACTATAAATCGGTTGTGTCATTTCTATCCTTATCTTTATTTATTTGCTTGCATTATCATTAGATCTATACATTCTCAACATCCATACGATTTCACATAATATCGAATCTAAAGTTATTGAAATCAACTTAAAATCGGCAAAACTATTCAACCCCCCTTTCTAGTTTTCCACAATACTGATCTAGGGACTCAAGGTGGAGTGTTCAAGTTAGCAAGATGAGCTTGAAATGATTGTTTAAGTTAGACTTGTCATGAATCTGTCACCCGGATCCTACGGTTTCCTCCATTGAGGGATCCGTTTAGGCTATCCTAGGGATCCGGCTCTCAACAGCTAGGAAAGGGTAAAAATGATGTTACTAAGGTCTAAAGCCTATACCATCTTGAGTGTTTCAATCTTCCTAACTATCTTAAATGGAAATGTACTTGAATGATTAAGGGCAATGAGTGATATAACTAATGATTGCCTTTTAAGGTAGGAAAATGAGACTTTATGACCACCAATGGGTGTTCAAGGATGACACCAAGAATTTTGATGGTGTCAAGTTACAATAAATGATCCTAGAGATCAGATGTAAGCTTGAGATGAAGTTTGAAAAATCCTCAAAAATTAAGAGAATTGAAAAGTTAGTTTTTGACCCTTTTTGAGATAAGGATGGCTAGAAACAATTTCCTAAAATTGATTAATATATCCACCTAAGTGTTTTGAGATGTGAGAAGTCATGTGTGAGTATTGAAGCGGAATTATGGTGAGTTTTGATAAATCAAAAACACTTTGAAATAGATCCTAGATAAGCTATAGGTGAGTGTGAAGCTTTCAAATGTTTAAGGAAGACTTAGTTGGTTCTAAGGTCTTATGTTTGACTAGTGTGAGGTGATCTAGTGAGCAGTTTTGATGTAAGAAAGTCTGTATTGCTTATCTGTAGTCACGGATCCCACGATTACCTCAAAGGAGGGATCCGTCTAGACCAAAATTTAGGATCCGGCAACTGCATATCAGAACCATCACAGAAGCAGATGCAAATTTTGCACCAAGCAATATACACTAATAATCATTAAACTAAACAAAAACATGAACATGTTGTCACATAAGACATATCATAGATAATGGTAGTAATAGTAATATCCAAGATAACACAAACATGCGTACTAAAACATAATCATACATAAATCAAATATCTCAAAACAAGCATAATCCTATAGTCTCTTTCGTCAATCCTTTCTTTTCCTCTTTCCAGACTTTGTAACGTAGTGAGTTAGGTTTTGAATCATACCCCTTAATTGTTTGAACTCCGCGGTCTCGTTGGGAATAGTTGGAAGTTGTTGATAGTAATCAAAGGGGTCCAATTCGATGTTAGCTACGGGGTCGACATCTTCTTCTTCTTCATCTTATTTTTCTTCTCCGTCCGAGGAGTCCGAGAGAGCTTTAGGTTTTCTTCCATCGACCATGAACCGTTTAGGGGGTTGTTTGGTAAGAGGTACCATGACGTGATCGGAAAGGAAATGATAATCGCTAATAGGAGATGGTTGCAATGAACTAACATACTTACAAAGTCGTGTTAGGAGCATACTACATGGAAGTACCATGTTGGCAACTTTGAATACCACGACCATTCTTTTCACCATGTAATAGGCGAGATTAAATGGCTTTTGGTGAATGAGGCAATAAATCATTTGCACGAGACATGCATTCGGATGATCCTTGTTACCAACTAGGCTAATGACGTTTTCCTTAAGAATCTCTTCCCATTTTCTAAAGATGGGGTGCATTTCGAAGAGTTCCATAGAAAAGGGATCACGGTGAATGAGCTTTCTGTTTTGGTTGAGACGGGATTGGTCGGCTCTAATTTTGAAAATGGTGTCTCGAACGGTTTCGGGTTCATCAAGAGGAGTACGGTAAATTGGTTTGGGATCAAGAGCAAAGGATTGAGAGGAAATTGCCCAATCTTGAGAGTACATACAAATTCCTTCCTGAGGATGCGAAGGATTTGAGCAAATGTGTTGAGGGGTAGAGTGAAGCTTGTTTATTGATGATGAAAGCGATTGAAATGCTATCATCGGTGTTTCGAATGATTCTAATGCTTTTGTAGAATTCAAAGATGAAAACCGGACAAATTTGTTCATCAATGTCAAGAAGACAATCAAAGTTGATTGCCGAGAAGACTTGATGAATGTCGGTATCTTCAAGGAAACATTCCTTGACTACACGACCTTCGTGGATAAGTCGTTTTTCAAGTCTTTTGAAGACTTTGCGGTCGGTTTTTGACAATCCATCTTTCCGATAGTAATGGGTGAGGTAATGGACGGTATCATGGTGGTCTTGTTAAGTGGCTTTAGGCATGGTTGGTCCTAGAAACACACATATTCCAATTAGGCAAAATTTGTTGAGATGGGCTTATGGTTTTGATTTGTATTAACAATGTTGTGAGCACAATGTAATCTTAGTTGTGTGAAAGCCCTTTTTAATGATCAATTTTGAAAACCCTAATTAAATTAATTGATTGAAAATTGAGAAACCATAAACCCTAGGATGAGGATGATGAAAATTAGAACATGTTAGTGTGATTACTTACAATGGTGTTCTAGAGAAGAGTGCTTTGAGGATATGGAGTACTATGAGGATGAAATCAGTTCTTGAGTCGTTTTTGTGTTTTGTGGGGAGAGGAAAAATGATCAGTAATGGTTTTCAAAAGCGTATAGTTGTTTTCTGTCCCACGGTTCCCCCGGATCCCTTGTATAAGGGATCCGGCTAGTACAACTAGAGGATCGACTCATAGAGAGCGAAAAGGGTGTTTGGCAATATTTTTGTTATAAGTTATAAAATAGCTTATGAAACAAAAATAGTTTTAAGTACAAAAAGAATAAAATAAATAATGTTTGGTCAACGGATTTAATTATCGAGAATCCATTTACAAGACGGGCGTTAGTTTGACGAGATCAAAGAATACTATTCCGATGATGAGTGAGTCGGGAAAGTGGCTAAAGGAGACTTTTGAAAGACTAGCATTTATAAGAAGAATGGTATTAATGTATTCATGTAGATATAAGCTAGCTAATGAAGAGTAAACATATCTCTATGCTCTTGATTTTAGTTTGTGAAGACATGCGACCAATAATACCTCATGAGCTCTTAAAGTAATCCTTTGTACTTAGATTAAGTAGGTTGTGATTACTTTTAGATTCTTTCTTGAAAGTTGACTTCATTATTTTTTGAATAGAAATGAAGGTTTTGGAGAGATCCTAGCATGAAGATTTCTTGAAACGAATATGTTAGAATAATCTATCAATATCCAACATGAAAGAAAAAAATGTTTTAAAATATTTCCTTCTTTGTAGTTTTCAAACATACACGGATCGTATCAAGTTTTTAAAGTACAACATACTCTAAGAAACTTGGTAACGAAGCTCTGGTACCAATTGTGGAAAACTAGAAGGGGGGGGGGTTTAAATAGTTTTACCAATTAAAACTTCGTTTTAAAATATTTAGATCAACTTATGTCAATCTATTTAGAAGTGTATGTTGGACGTTGATAGATAGATATATAAAAGTGTAATGAAAGATAAAGAGTAAAAGCACATAACCACTTATAACGAGTATTTATAGTGGTTCGTACAAGGACACCTTCCTTGCCATACTCCACTACCCGAGTCACCTACTCGAGAGTCTGTAATCACTACACGACACCAACTCCTTATGGCGGAGAAGCCTTCACAACGTCGCCTACTTTTTCCCGGACTAGCTAACCACCGGTTCTTTCACCAGGTGAACCACACCTACCACAACGTCGCCTACCCTTTATCCTAAGATTAGGCTAAGTACCGAGTTCCATTACAACGGAGGAACTACTACCCAACACTACACGACACCTAATCCCAAAGGAGACCCACTCCTTATTACAAAACCATCAAGGATATCAACATCCTTGAAATCAAACTATCACTATTTGTATAATGATGCATCTCATCGATTATACGACCTTGTCATTCTTCACTAATGCCTTCGTCTTGACACCTTTAGCATTCTTCACTAGTGCTTTTGACACGGACGTTAAGCACCTTTCACTAATGCTTTCGTCTCGACTCTTTCGGCATCCTTCATTAATGCCTTCGACACAACACTTCTATGGAGGAAGAAAGAACTATCAACAAGAGAACCCCGTGAGTCTTGATGATGACAAAGCATGGCAACTCATGGACTTGAGCTTGCTCGACTTCAGAAGTGGTGATCTCGCCTTTAAGAGGAACCTGAGAATCACACAAAACAAAAGACAAACTACATAGAAAGATCCCTTAGGATCGTGTTAGAGAGTTACAATACTTGGGAAAGTATGTGAGAGTGGCAACCCAAAAGGAAGAAATGACTCACTATTTATAGAGAGAAACATCTCTTTGCTCCACGGATCCCACGGTTCCCACCCCGAGGATCCGCTCTAATGCGAGGGATCCGGTGGACGCCCTCTTTCTTGTGGGTATTTTGTTATGGGTCATGGGTCATGGGTTATGGGTTGATCCATGATTATTTTATTAGATACAATGTACCAAATAGACTGAAATCGTCTAGTCGAATGGGTATGGTGTCAATACTGGTGGGTTGAAGTTTTTACCCATTTATAATACATACTTAGTTATGTATATATTGCCTAATAAGAAACACTAGTTGTTGTCATATATATATTACTAAATCATAAAATCACTTATACTTGTTTTAGTGTTTTATGTGAAAACATGTGTTAGAAAGTTATTTACCAAACCATTTTCGTATTTTATTTGTTTCGTTAAAATGATTTTACGTTTGTTATCGATAAAACATTGAAGATCGTAAAATATAAATAAACGTTTTTACTACTTTATTCAGACAATATTTCCAGATGTTGACAAAGTAAACAAGATGATGGTGACAAATTTGACTAGTAAAATGTAATAAAGTTTAACTGAAGTTACGTAATATAAAGAGGTAATCGAGTACGTGTTTATTTTTTATTGTGAATATATGGTTGAGATTTGATAAATACATTATATATTGTGGGTTTTATTTACCACGTGCTAGAAAGTTAATATGTTCATGTAGGATTCAAAATAGAAAGTAGTTTCTAAGCAGGTGTTTGGTTTGTAAAAGGGAATGACTAGTATTTTTATGGGAATGGTTTCTAAGCCATTATTTTTGGTGGGTTTTGCTAAAGTCGAGTTTGATTTCCACTGATAGTACAATTTAAACCCATCTATAAACCAAACGTATTATTAATCAGGTTGATACAATGGGCCTTTTGATAAGTTTGATTGATGAACTTACCTTACAATTGGCCCAAGCCACTTTTACCAACTACCTCAACAGTGTTAAGCAGTGTTAAACTCAAAACTCTTAATTATTAAAATCTTAAAACTCAAATGCTCAAGTATTAAAATATTGAGTCAACACCAAAAACTCAAAACTCAAAAATCTCAAAAACATCGTCACTCCGTTTTATTTTAGGCGCAAACAACTCATAACAGTTTTGTCAAAATGGGATCAAACAAAGCAGGCGAAACGATATACATGTTATACAAAACCATCACATACACTCTCTCGCCATTAATCAATCTCCATCTCCGGTGGCGTAAGTTCCGCCATCTCGAACATCCTCTCCGCTGGACTGAGCGTCTCGGTCAACCTTCACTCCCTCGGCCACGTGGCACTCTCATTTGGTTCCACGCTGTTTCTCTAGGTCATTATTTCTTTTTTCTTTTCCGATTAAATCTATAAACTTATAATTGATCCTATTGTGTGTATTATTAGAAGTTCGTATAGAGTATTAAATAGGAAAATAAATTAAGTTAGCAGATGAATAAGTGTCAAGTTGGATACATTTTTGGACCGTTATCCCATAGTATTAAAAAATCCGCTAGATATTTTCGAGTTTGACTCGAACTGACTTGATTAGGTAAAATAGAGAGAGACTTATGTGACACACTTTACAACACTGCATAACACAAACGAATGGTATATGAATAATCAAAATGGTGTACAAATCATCTCTCATTCAAGTAGATTGAATGTTTGTTGAGTCAATCTCGACTTAGCACGTGAGTTGCGTCTATTCGGTTACACCTAAAATGTTACAAAACGATACCAAATTTTATAGTATTTAACAAGCTAGTTTTATTTACATACTAATGTAATAAAAGTTTGTTATGTCGGCGACATATGCAAATGACTTTCAAAAAATTGAAATGGTGTTTTCTGTTTGAATATTTCTGTTGTATTCACCATCTATGTTGCCATGGGACTTGTCCATGGTATGTCATAGTTTGGCTTGTTTATATTTTTTGGTGCTAATATAATTCACTAGAAATGGTGACGTGGCGTCTATAAAACCTCAAAGGGTATTGTATTGTATTGATTGTAATTGTGTATGAATACATAAGTTAGTACCTCTATTTATAATGATAGCAGTAGCGTTGCGTGCAAGTGCACGCAAAATAAAAATTTTCGATGAATAATGTATTTTAGTTTATTATGTTCTTTAACAATAAATTTACGGATATCAAGAATTTCGTATAGCCCGTGCCTCGCTCGGCTCAACCCGCTGGGTCTGTTCGCGTTGGGATCGAGCCCGTTGGTCCGCGCCTGCTCGGGCTCAAGCCCATTTGGCCTGCTGTCTGCTCGGGCTTGAATATTTGTATAATGTGCTTTATTATTTTTAGTAGTGAAGTTTAATGCATGAATTATGTTTAACTTGGTTGTACAATATGCTTGATAATTTGTATTTCTTATGTAAGGGGTGTTTTAATAACTGTATTAATTGTATTTTTATTGACCAGTTAAATAATTGACTACATTAAATAGCATTAATGTGGTGTTTTGTTGTTCACTATGCTTCTTGTCTTGTACGTCTGAAAATTATGTGCATTAAAGTGTTGTACATTATGTTTCTTTTCTTGTAAGTAGTAGTCATTATAGTCATTAATAACATTGACCACTTTAATAGCATTAATTTTGTAAGTCTGAAAATTACATCATGCTTATTTTGTTGTTCACTATGCTTATTTTCTTGTAAATCTAAAAATTGGTTGCAGCTATTGTACCTTGTGCTTAAATGGTTGTAATTTTTGGTGGTGTTTTTAATAGCATTAATGTTGTTTGATGGAATTTTAGTCTTAAAATGACACCACGCTTTATTTTGTTGTACTATATGCTTACTTTGTTGTAATTCTGAAAATTGGGTGCATTAAAATGTTGTAAACCATGCTAAATTTCTTGTACGTCTTAAAATTAAGAGTGAGGTGCCTTCGTGCATTATAAGTAGTATAGATATAGATGAAGTAGCTTAGGCAATAAGAAACTCTAATCCTAACCCTAAACCTCAAAGGGTATTGTATTGTATTAATTGTAACTGTAATCATGTATGAATACATAAGTTAGTACCTTAATGATGAGGTAGCTTAGACAATAAGCAACTCTAATCCTAACCGTAATCCTAATGGGTACGGACCATAGGGCCGGCCCAACTATATTAGGTCTAATAGCGTCGTGCCATCTTATCACTATATAGATGGTTGATGACATAATGTGACCAACAGTCTAACACAGAAAGGTTTTTACATAAAAAAATTTTAATTTAAAAATAGTTCGTTACTTTCAGCCAGAGTTTTGTTACATTTGGCGCATTAGATAGTTCAGTTTTCAGAATTTGCTGTTATGATTTAGAATTTCTGTGTGTCATGCTGTTATGAATGAATGTGTTGAACAGGTGAAGGAATGTGTGTGGTTCCTGTGATTAAACGGTGTGTTGAACAAAGACCCGATGTAACTGTACTAATGACGACAACTACATCATCTGCATTGTAAGAATTAGATGTATCTAATTTGTTTTTAATTTAGTTTCTCGAATATATAAAGATTATGAGAAACGTATTATGCTAGTATCCTGTTAACTACACTTTCAATAATTCGGTACAAGCCCTTTTCAAGCTTATGCAAGTTAGTACTCTGTTATTGAGATTTGTTCCTACACAAATAGATTTGGTAATATGGCTATTGTAAATTGCATACCCAAGATGCATAGGAAACATAATTGAGCGATGATTATTATAATTTTGCAGCTTCCCTATACACAATAAATTAAGTTTGAAGGATTTAGTAATGCTTTAGGCTATACGATGAGGTTGATTCTTATTCTTTTTTATTCAAAAAAATGGTTATATGTCCCGTTTTTCAATGTGGAAAATCTTACCCCTTATGTCGACTCCACTTAGTATCTTGCACACACTCTAGACCACATTTAAATTTATTTGTTTCTTGCTTGTGATTCAGTGCTCTAGTTTACTTATGTTTCGATTTATCTTGTGCACAGTTGAATAACATATTTCTATCCTTGGTGCAGCGAAGTACTAAAGAATTTGCTTCCCTGTGGTGTAATATATCAGGTGTATACTCAATAATCTCCTAGCTCAAGCTTTTTTTATGGGTGTTGATACTCACACCATTTTATTTGATAGTTACACCACTTTGTACAAGCTGTATAGCACACCATGCAACACTGTAATGCACAGATTGTGGTGAAAGTATAAAAAGTTGTGGTGTGAGTATCAACCTTTTTTTATGAAGTCAGTTGCTTTTGTTTAAAGATTGTGCATATACCTTTTGTTTTATGTTCTAACTTCAGTGGATTGTTATAGCTAATTACAAGTCTGTTAGTTAGGTAGTTAGTAATCTTCTAATAAAATCATGTCAGTTTGCTCCAGTTGATACACCAACTGCTGTGAACGCTTTTCTTGGATACTGGAAGCCATCTGCTCTTGTGCTAGTGGAGAGTGAACTATGGCCAAATCTTATTCTTAGTGCCTCATCTAATGGTGTAAGTAAATTAGTATTATAGATGATTTTTTTCGGTTTTCACCTTTTTTTTTTGTTGCTAATTTTGCATTATTTTTATTTCAATAAACAGGTTCTTCTAGCTATAATAAATGCTCGAATGTCAATAAACTCCTTCCACAATTGGTCGAGACCAATAGTCCGACCACTTAGTTCATTAATGCTGTCCAAATTTTCATTGATACTTCCATTGGTATGATCTGTAAGACTATAACCTCCTTTGGTTCAACATTTGATTTATATTCATATACTCCGTATTATTTACTTAATATCTTTGTCCTCTTGCAGAGCAACGTTCAGGCAATAAATTTTCAGCTGCTACAAGCTTCGCCACTTATCATTAACTTTGCTGGTGACTTAAAACTTGGTATGTCCTGTAACTATATTCGAGGTGTATATCAACCACTATCTGCCATATTTCACCATCATTTTGACTATCTTAGGTACTGAAGAATTGGTCAACATTAGTAAAAACATGGAAAATATGGACGATATACGAGAAAAGATTGCAGATAGATGTGTTTGGATGGCTTCATCAATACATAAGGGTGAAGAAGAAGGTAACTACGATGGCTAGTTTTGGTACAGGTTGAGTTGAATAATTTTGATACGCGTCGGGTTGACCCATAATACTGTTTGTCCAAAAAATTCAAACTTTATATGAATAATCATGTAATTTGTTTTCTACAGTAATGTTAGGAGTTCACAGAGCCTTGACAAAGAAGCACCCCAATATCCTTGTCATCATTGTTCCTCGACATCCACATCTTGGGCATGAGATTGCTCTTGTATGAGTTCGTTGCCACTTTTTCCTTATTACATTGCTGTTTTACGTATTCTCAAGAATTGAAATTACTATAAATTAGCTTTATAGTTTCAAGATATAATATAGTTGGTTGATGATGGATGCAGGACTTGCAGAGGAAAGGGGTGAACGTGGCATTAAGATCCCATGATGACACACTCACATCTGAAACAAGCATATACATAGTGGACACTTTAGGTTGCAACTCGCATTTATTCACGTTCTATTATTACCATTTGTCTGTGAAAATATATAAATATATATGTTAACTGATTATGCAGGTGAACTGAGGCAATTTTATAGATTGACACCTATAGCTGTAATTGGAGGTTCTTTCTTGCCTGGTTTAACTGGCCATAATATTTCTGAGGCGGCTGCTGCTGGCTGTGCTGTTTTAACTGGTAACCTCGTACTATAATAATTCTAACAATTTGTTTTTCATTTTTTGTTATTTTTATTATATTTATTAACTTATATTGATCTAATCTTGTTTTGGTGATGTTAGGTCAACACGTTGGTCACTTCTCACACATGGTCATGTCAATGCAGAGGTTGAATCCTTTATCGGTAACACAGGTTAGAACCTGTATTTAATTACTCAAGCTATTTATTTGGTTCTTCTTAAGATGCATATCAGCATATGATGCAACCATACTTGCATATCAACCAACTTCTGCTTTCGTCTTTGGTAACCAGTTTTATTTAGGATCGAAAAAATCATCGAAGTTTTAAATATATTGATGTAAGGTATGTACCTGAGATAACCATTTTCCAGATGCCACCTCAAGAAAAGGTCAAGATGGTCAGAAGTTACCGACCATCACTTTTTCTGGGTCACAATGTCATAGAACCTTAAATTTCATTACTATGTTTGTTGCCTTTAATCATTTTTTCAAAAACCTTAGAAAGTTAGTTATCTTTTTATGCAATTAGCCTAACCACCTCTAATGACCGCAGTGCCTCCTTAGAGGTAGAAGTGCGCTCGATCCGGAAACCTGACAGTACCGAACCGGATCCAAGAGTAACGAGAACAAAAAAAAAAGGTGATAATAGGGATTGAGATGTGTATCTCAGTTCTTGGTTGGTATTGGAACTGAAATTTGGCAAAATACTGATATAAAAAAAATTCAGCCCCAGCTGTTCCAGTAATAGGCACTGTTCCAAAAAAAGTAAAACACCAAAACATCCAATTTCTTGCAAGCATTTTACGTGTAAACCAACAAAAATTTAACAACTAAACCATAAACACAAACAATCGACCGTTTAATGCTTCCAAATTGTTTAAATATGTAACAAAAAACAATACAAATCAATCTGAAAACAGAAAAACCAACACAAAAACTCTAAACTTTGTCCAACCAAAACCACTTTTTATTTCAACTTGTTTCCCTTTATCTTTTCCACTTACTTCTTCCATATCTTTCACAGTCTCGTCGTCTTGATATAGTTTTTCAGTGTCATCTACGTTTACTTGCTTTCTCGACTTTCTTACCCAGTCTTGGGTGCAAATCAAACCCTCCACGATTTTACTTTACAAGGAAGTTCTATAGGGGTCTAATACACGTCCACCCGTACTAAACGCCGATTCAGATGCAACGGTTGATATTTGAATTGCCAAGATATCTAACACCAACCAAGTATATAAACAATAATGTAAAACATGTATTTAAAAAAGTATAACAATGTAACTTCGTGTTAGATATTGTGACTTCACCTCCTAAGGGTAGTTTAGTAATTTTGGTCTAAAGGGTATTTTGGAAGAATCTAGAAATAAGCTAGATACTTTGGTGGAATAATCTAGAATAAGCTAGATATTAGCTTATAGGAAAATCTAAGATATTTGTATTAGAATCTTCTAGAATCCAATAAGCCCTAGTATAAATAAGGGCTTATCCCCCCATTTGTAATCATCTACTTTGTACACGCACTACTCATCTTGTATCCTTTGATTTGTAATACAAGAAACTTTTGTCTGATCTCCTTTTTGTTTCTGATTTTTCTCGATTATTCTCCCCTGATCCTAACAAATTGGTATCAGAGCGGGTTCGATCAATTTGAAGCAAGCTACAATTGTTTTGGGTTTCTGATCGACATCGACTTTTTGGTTGATTTCAAGAATTAATTTCTTGAAACCATTTGATTGTTTTTCGTTTGTGTTCAGTGGTCCGATTCGATTAGTTGAAGATACCAAGTCCGAATTTGTTTGGTGTTCGTGGTTGTTGTCGGTCGCTTTGAAAACATCAGTTTGTTTCAATCTTTTGTTGCTTCGCTTAGTTTGATATGTTGAAGGTGTTTGTTGATTGGGATTAGGGATAGTTAGAACTTGTGTTGGATCAATTTCGTAGGATGTATTTTAAAAATCTCATCTTTGTGGATCCATTAGTTATTGGGTTAGAATTTGGGGCTTTGGCAAGAGGGCTTTGAATCAGAAAATGGGATTTTGGAATTGTGCCAATATTTGTTAGTTCTTTGATTTCATTTGGTAGTTGGCGGCTGAATTTTGGATTTCGGGTTTGCTCGTTGATTTTTGTTTTGAGTTTTGGAATAATCAGTTATGGTGGAGCTATTTGATGACTGTAATTCTTATTGGATAAGTGGGTCGTTGGTATTATTATCCGTATCATATTTGGGGCGTTTGAATTATCAGAGGCCGTTCGTCAAGTTATTTATTAACTTGAATTTGTTTGATACGGATAATAAGTTTGAAGTTGGACCATAATACTTACCAATAAGTGGGTCATTAGAATTTGAATTTGGTAATTGCATTTGAAGATCGATTTGGTGTTTGAAGACTTGGTTATAATCAGGTCATTTGAATTTTTGCTCGATCGTTTGGAATTTGTCAATTTGGAAATTTGGATCTTCGTTTGTCGGGCTTTTGAAGTTTGTTGCCGAGTTTGATTGTCACTTAGTGAAGATCGTTTCGAGCGATTTGTTTGTTCGGTTGGCCGTTTGGATTTGTCGGCTAACATTTGATTGTTCGTTTGAAGTTATCGGCATTTGCTTTGGATCGATTTTGTTTCGGATAGCTTTTGGGAATCGATCGTTTGAGTTGAAATTAGCCTTTGGAACTTGGAATTAGATATGGTGTTACTTAGGAGTTGAACTCAAGGTGGAGATTGTTAGATATTGTGACTTCACCTCCTAAGGGTAGTTTAGTAATTTTGGTCTAAAGGGTATTTTGGAAGAATCTAGAAATAAGCTAGATACTTTGGTGGAATAATCTAGAATAAGCTAGATATTAGCTTATAGGAAAATCTAAGATATTTGTATTAGAATCTTCTAGAATCCAATAAGCCCTAGTATAAATAAGGGCTTATCCCCCCATTTGTAATCATCTACTTTGTACACGCACTACTCATCTTGTATCCTTTGATTTGTAATACAAGAAACTTTTGTCTGATCTCCATTTGTTTTGCTACTGATTATTCCTGATTATTCTCCCCTGATCCTAACACTTCGTATGAAGTAACTTGTTATAACATCTTGCTATTTTTGCATCAGTTAGGAACTAGGGAACATTTACTTCCACCACTGAAGAATGTCAAAGCTTTGACCTTTACGCAATTCAACCTCTGACTCTTTAAGGTACCTTTGTAACTCGGCTTCGGTATTAATCGAGTATAAAATCATTTTAAAAGTCATTATCTCTATGATCAGGAGGTGTAACCTCGAATTCCATTCGCTCACCCATACCCGAATCTGAGCTTCCACCACCAAACATTTCTTTATACATATCAAACAACACTCCCATTATTTTCTCAACATCGTCAACCACATTTTCTACCATCTTCTCAAGGTCTTTGTTGCTCATAGGGTTTTTCAATGGTGTACCATACCTAATAATTTTTCTAAACCCATGTACAACTAAACGAGAATACTCCTCGATTCGTCAGTTAGATGGTGAGCCTACTACAGATTTTATGACGAGGTTGTTCTAAGGCGGGTACACTGGAGTTTTCCAGGCAAACACAACTACGAATATAGATTTCTTACGCAAAATGAGTATTTGGCATCAAGATTGGATGGTAACAATAAGAGGAATAGGGATGGGTAACACATACGACCAGAAGGGCAACAAACACATGGGTCTAATCAGCAGTTTAATGATCGTAAGGGCATGTGTTGCCTCATGACCTTTCCCAGAATGGTAAAAGTAGAGATTGAAACATAGTTGGAGTTTCCTCTATGATTAGATGACCCATAAGAACGACCATGTTGTTGGCCCGACCTTGCTAATCTTGAGGACAATAATCATGATCATGCCATGGCCTGTTTTTAATGTCATTGCCTTTACGATCATTAAATTGCTGATTAGACCCATGTGTTTGTTGCCCTGCTGGTCGTATGCGTTGTCCATCCCTATTCCTCTTATTGTTACCATCCAATCTTGATGCCAAATACTCATTGCGTAGGATTTCAGTATTCTTAGCTGCATTTGCCATGTTTGAAAACTCGATATTCGCAAGCTTGTAACGCACTTTATCATTCAGCGCCCATTGGAATAACCTAGCTTGTTCCTCCTGCGTGCCCGCCTTAGAACCTACGAAACCTGCTAGTCTGACAAACCTCGTCATAAACTCTGTAGTAGTCTCACCATCCAACTGATAAATCGAGGAGTATTCCCATCTAGTTGCAATGGGTTTAGAAAATTTATTAGGTATGGTATAACATTGAAAAACTTATGAGCAACGAAGACCTTTTGATGATGGTAGAAAATATGGTTGATGATGTTAAGACAGGGAGCGTTGTTTAATATGCATGAAGACATGTTCATAGGTGACGATTTATAATGGCGGTGATACTAACTCGATTAAAACCGAGTTTCGAAGGTACCTTAAAGAGCCAACGGTTTGAATTATGTTAATCAAAGCTTTGGAATTCTTCGATGTTAGAAAGTAAATGCTACCCGTTCCCAATTGTTGCAAGAATGGCTAGAGGTACTAACAGTGTACTTTAATCGAAAGTTACATTGTTGTACTTTCTAATGTTTACGTTGTTGTACTTTCTAAGTACATGTTTATATACTTTATGTTTATAGATATCTTGGTTATTGAAATTTCAACCGTTGGATCCAAATCAGCTTTTAGTACGGGTGGACGTATATTGGACCCCTACAAAACCTCTTTGTCAAGTAAAATTGCGGAGGCTTCGATTTGTACCCAAAATTGGCTTAGAAATGTGAATCACATTGAAGATCTATATAAAGATGATAAGATATGGAAGAAGAAGCTAAGTGGAAAAGATAAAGGGAAACAAGTTGCGAAACAGAAAGTGGTTTTGGTTGAACAAATTTGGATTAGAAATGTTACAAAGAACCACTGAACGATCAGTTGTCAGCGTTTATGGTTTAGTTGTTAAAAATGTTTGTTGGTTAGACGTAAGTGAATACAAACGCATAAACAATTGGATTTTTTGTTTTATTGTTGTAAAACTTGGATTACGAGGCACAGTGATCGGCAATTACTCGCTACAAGGTCAGTGACCGAGGCGTGTTAAACCGAATAGGTTTGGAGGATTTGAACAATTGTGTTAATGTTTCTAAACATATTTTTAGGGTCCTATATTCTATGGTCCTATCACCTATGAACATATAATTTCGAAATTTATGTATAAACATTCCAATCCGAGTACTTCCTGCTTAGGCCGATTACTCGCTACAAGGTAGCTGACCGCTCTAGTACCGCCTACCGAGTTTTACAACCATGTTTTTTCCTGGAAAGTCGTCTGTTACTGTAACAGTAGGGCTGGAATTTATTTTTTTGTTATTTATTTATGTATTTTGCAAAATTTCAATTCCAACCGGGGTATAACCAAAATACCATACCCAGGTACCGGTACTGACCGACATACGCATCTTGGTCGGGCTCTCAGTCCTTAGTCTCACCTTTTTCGGTTCTCAGTACTCTCGGTTCCGTCTGTTTCCCGGACCGAGCTCACCCCTAGTGTGGTGGTAATAGAGATCACACAGAGTCGAATATATGTTCTTTTAGCTGCTATATGTCACATTAATGATTATTGGGTATCAAAATATTTATTAATTATTGTGAAACTTGACATAATGGGTCATGCAGGTAAGTGGAAGTTTGGAACTAGAAGCAATTCTAAACAATCTCCTGAGTAATCCTGATATTTTGGAAGCAAGGCGGACGGCTGCAAAACAGGCATTTCATGGCATGGCAAGTGGAGTTGTTGAAAATGTTTGGATCCAGCTGGAACACCATATTTTGAGAAAAGCTCAGGTGGAAGGACCTTGAACTGAAGTTGTGATTGTTGCACATAACGGATCTGGGATGAACTTTGCTTGGGATCTTTGTTCAGACGTGCGAATATCTAAGTTTCATATGGCAAGGTACTTCTGACAATCTCACTTATATGAGATGAGATAAAAGAAATCTTCACTTTCTATTTTTTGTAAGTAAAATGTACGGATATCTAATTATTATCGTTAGACACGTACAGAAGTACATAAGTAGTGTGTTGAGTAAGATTATCACTAGTTCCATACAACTTAGAAACTAGAGATGGCAATATCGGCCCATTTACTTATAATTGGGTCGGTTGTTTTATTTCAACCGGTTTAATATAAAGAAAAGGCTAGCTAAAAGGGAACCAGGTCAAACCTGTTGTGAGTCGCTTAACTCTTTTATAAGCATACCACCTCATAAATCATTTTATTTAAACATTTAGATCATTATTGTAATAATATTGTTTCTTGTCATGAGAATTAATGAATTACACATATATATAAATTATATGCGACATAAACACATTTGCTGGTTAACAAAACCCAACATTGCCCGTTTCAAAGCCACGCCATAATAATGACCCGTTCTGACGTTGTTCCAAGTTGCAGGAAACCTGTGATGCGTTACTTGATCAGATGGCTTAACCAAGATACAAGAACATCTGCAACAAATACCGTCACCATCATTCTTGTCTATCACCTCCCAGAATTGAAAAACTCGTGTCTAAAAAAGATTAAGCTTCTCCAGAAGCCTAAGACAATCAAAAGCGAACAGCACTCATCTTGATCATACCTCAGAAAGAAGTAGTCAAGTGCATCACAAGGTATGAATCAATGCCTTCCTAATCCTGAGTTGGCAGTCAATAGAGAAATGGATTTATAAGCTACTCATCAATATTATGCAAGATATACAACTGCTCTTTATATGTTGTCTTGATCAATCAAGATAGATTGCCTGAAACAAGCGGACCGTGTCTTGTTATAGTTTGTGAAATTGTCAAGTAAATAACACTTTTATAACAATGATTATAATATGGTTGTAAATTTTAATTAAACTAGGCCACTAGGGTTCTAGTATTTCTATGAAATTCCCTTGTAAATCCCACATTTTGTCTTTTTAGACACAAGAATAAAATGTTATGTCAAGAAAGCATACTGCTATGAAATGAAAAGAGTAAAGAGGACCTGATTTAGATAAAGAGTAAAAGAGGACCTGTATATTTATGTTGATGGGATTGGATGTTTAAGGCTAGATTCTCCTTTGGTAAACGTAAAAGGGTGATAAAGTATAAGAGCCATTTTTTATTTTTTATTTTATTTTTTTCTTAAGAATTTGAAAATAAAATGGCAGAGTAAATTTTAATGTGTCATAAATTACCTGTAGACTGAAATACAATTTGAAAGATGAATTAGTCTCCCTACCCTTGGATATACCCTTGAGTAGATGTATAAGTGTCTACATCATACCTCCTTTATACCATGTTTTAGCGAGCTTGTGTATTGTTGTTGCTATTAATACTTCACGTGCCTTTATTTTACAGACCTATCACCTGGGGCATCATCCCTCGTAACTTAATAAGTAGATCCGTCCATGTAGAGAAATGCTACAGTGATAGAAGCTGACAAATTATTAATGCAAACCTACTTGGCTTGAACAGGAAAGAACAAATGTGTTCTAACTTGTTGGTAAGCTTTTAATGAAACTAGCTTATAAATTACTCCTTATCACAGAATTGGTTACTCATAACCCATTCCTATGGCCAAAAACCCCTATAATAATAAATTCCATGTGTATTGAAAGCAGTACACATATAGTGGCCCTATTATGTTTGCTTTTGCACATAACCAAGCCCTATAATAAGGTAATAGGGTGTTACTAACTGAACAACCTAATAGGGTGTTACTAAATTTGTGTATGTATGTTTTGCTTTGCACATAGCCAAGCGCTATAAGGTAAGTATGGCTGGACCGTTGACTAGAGCTTTATAAATACTACAAGCTAGCTCATTCTTATAGACATATCCATGGGCAGCGAATGTACGTTAATGGTTGTTTTTGGTTGTTTGTTTGGATGTATGTGTTTCACTAGATCATTAAATGTAAATTCCTATTCATGATCTCTTGGTGCAACAGCTTGGACAATGTCCCTGCTGTTTTGAGGGGGCCAAACATGTTCTCTTAAAGTCTTTATTCTTGACATTATCTTTTGTTTGTACCCGCAGTGGTCCAAACCTAAACGGGATGGTTTGTACCAAACGACTGAACCTGGACTAAGAGCCAATATTTGTTCTCACCTATTGGACCAAGAACCAGGCTAGTCTCAATTTTCTGGTTTCAGCAGCTTGGACAAGTTTTGTCACCCCTTAGGATCCAAGACCATTGGTTGTGCCATTGTGGGTTTGAATCTCGAACCTTGGAGCACCAGGTGTCATAGCTCAAGCCTTGGCCCTTTTTTGTTGACAAGTCATGCCATGTCAGTTTTTCCTCCTTTTACATCCATTTTCACTAGCATACCAAAAAAATCCTCCATCATCACCCAAGACAAAACAGTGAAACACCCTTTTACGTATCCACCATTTTATTTTATTTCATTTTTTTAACCCACTAAGTTTTCATTCATTAAAATATAGAATTACACAGATTAATTTACACTAACTAATTACACAAATTATCTTAAATAGATATGTGATACATGAAAGATTTGATTAAATAAGCGAAGTACCTAACTTATAAAGCTAACTGTGAAATTTTAATATCTATAAAGGTTAAATATAAAAATAAAAATGAAAAGATATGAAACAAAATGGTCTTGTCGTCTTTTTTAGGGTGTATTTGTCAAAAAATGATTCACAATATCATTGTACACTAGTAATATATCAATGACGACGTGCATTCCATATTGAAGCGGCAATATATATCATTGTGAATCCGTTTCATCTCGTTAGATGTTTCACTAAAAATATCTTCATTATTTGCGTCTGGACCACCTACCTCATACACATACTAACCTGTGATAAAAATGAAAAAACTTGTTAGAGCAGATGAGAACAACTTGTGGCATTAATGAGAGAATAACTTGTTACAAAAGATGAAGTCAAACTGCTTTTTTTCTTTGGGTTTTTGAATCGACGTTGCGAGTAAACTAAACTTAGGACGACTATCTTTTTCTGATAGCTTGTAGTTGGCGTAGGTGAACCGTAATCATAAGGGGATTAATTTCAAACTTGTGTTTTTATTATATAAATGAGATACTTATGTCCGCACGTTGTAGAGGATGCAAAAATATTTATTTTCGGTTAATAAAATAAGGTTCTCACATATAATTAAGTAGAATATTAAATGGATAATCGTAATATTATATATAATCTAAAAGCATTACAATAATAAATAAAATAATGTAAAAGGAGTTAAAGTATAGAGTTTAAATTTAAAGGTTAATTTGTTATTTTCTAAACTAATATAGATTTTATAAGTTTAAGGACTAATTTGTTATTTTGTTAAAGTTGAAAGGGTATTTTTCACTTTTGGTAAAATGCACTCTCGATGAACACAAATGTTATTTATAGAATATACAGGTGGGAGATCCCATGTGTTTTCTTGAAGTCTTTGTAGGCCGTTATATTTTTGATAAATGTATAATGTATTTATGTATCGGTCCTTAAAATCTCAATTATATTACATCGTTAGTCTTCGAAGGACCAAGTTTACAAACGCAGTTAAACCTTAGGGACTACAATGCTTTGAACAGTAACATTACCTCGTTTTTAGTATATATGTATATATAGTAATGTGGTATTAGGGTGGGCGAGGGACATTTTAGTCATTAAATATCTTAACAGCTCTAAATTAATCATCTGAACGTTTTTTAAACAAACGTTGGAGAATTGGTCTTCAAAAAATAGCCACGACTGATTGCTTCTTTGTCAAACGATCATCAAAAAATCAAAATGTTCATCGTTTTAAAAGTTATACAGCGCTCCGCACCAAACATACCCTTAATATAATCTCTATCGTCCCTTTTCTTCCACACTTCACACACACCAAAACACACACACATGCATTCTATAAACCACAAAAACTCATTTTAAATTAAAATAAAATAAAATAAACATATAAGATAAACACAAGCCCAACACAAAATCATTTAACTGAAAAAAATAAATAAATAAAATAAAAAAAGAAAAACAGGTTTGGCGTAAGCCATGGGCTTAACGTCGTGGTTGACGCAGTGCATCGGCGGTACCATGGTGCCGCCATAACACCGTCACACGTCGGCTTTACACAGGTTAACACCATGATGCCTAGAGCTCTTACAGCGTTTCTACATTTAGTCATGCTAACCAAGGGTTTACATACCTGGTCCTTTTTTGTTTAGACAAATGACACTATTTGAATGATGAGGAATTTTACATTCTCCTTAACTTAGAAAACCTCAATTATCGACTCTTGACATGAATTGCTATACTTTCAAAAGTTGACACCGTTTATCATTTTGACTAGTGTTCATTAAAATCTGTATGAAGTTGAATAGATTTATAACGATATGTACCGTCAAAATAATCCTAATCTTGGCATTTGGAAGCATAATCATCACATATAACATTACTATGGTTTATTATTTGTAGTTTATATTAAAGATTCATAGCTCATCACCATAAATATAAATGTGTCACAAATTTGAGGACGAAAAATTAGTTTCATTGTCATCTAATTCAGCTAAGCACATAATCTCACGAGCAAAGTTGGTAACGTTATAACTCTGCCATAACTATATTACTATAGAAGGTTCATGTGCTATATATAGCCTGCGCTTTTTGGATGACTTATCAAAATGGCCTTGATCTACTTATTCTTTATACCAAAACAAGTTATATATTTCACTATAACCACAACCAACATAAGTTAATTAAAAATTTTGCATTAAATGAACTAGCATATTTTATAATTTTACATATTTTTTCATTTTAACATGGAATGTGATGTTAAATATGTAATGTTTAGTATTAATTTAATGCAAAAATTTTAATTAAGATATGTTTAAATACAACCCTATACGTTGTGGTTAACAATATACCCAAGGGTTGAGAGACCGACCAATATTACCTTTATATTCTTGCAATTATAGCTCTTTCTAATGGCGTTAATTTTATAATAAAGTTTTACCCAAATAGGTACATGCTAAATCATTTGTTTCGGGTAAAAAAATTAAACAATGATGCAAAAAAGATGAGAAGAGGAAGCATGCTTTTGGAAACTTTTTTCCTCCATTCCATGTGGATGAATTTAAACACAATCATACCTTCAACCACCCTTCTTTTTATACTCAAGTGCCCTTTCTTGATTAACGGATTAATTGATTCAATAATTTTATGAACTTGGTTGTATTCAGTTTTGAGCTTTGCTTATATCTTTTTATATTTTGTGTACATCCGTCAAATTTTAAGTTGGTGACATTTCAAATCCAGTGATTCTCTCCACTTGTTTTATCTTTTCATTTTGTCATGTAACAAGTACATAATTTGGAGGATAATTTCACAAAATTTATAATAGAATATCGTTTCTCTCAGGAATTGGTTAAAACATACAACGATCATCACATAAATTGCTCAATCCATGAAATGCAATGATTGTTTATTATCATCATCACAAAGAATATATATGCAATTATTCACTTTGGGAGGGGATATATATGCATTTTTGCTAACGATTGATTGATTGATTGATTGTGTGTGTATATATAAAAAAACTGTAGTTTTTCTTCTATGGTAATTATGATGTGGTAATTTTGATAAAGATTAAAGAAGGAGAAATCATTATGATATACCTAGACAATAAAAGTTTACCAAACCAGAAGATTGTTTACTTTCACGAATAAATAAATGTTATTTTTCATGACAAGGCCAAAAACCGGTTAGCAAGATTAGTCAACCCTTTTTATTTGTAGTTTCATACGAGTGTATGTTACTACAATAACTATGAAATAATAATAATAATAATAATAATAATAATAAATTATCACATACTTGTGTAAAGGATTTTGCTAACGATAGCTTTTAGAGTTGTGGTTGTGGTTAATATGATCATCTTCACTACAATTAGTTGTAAGAAACTAATTCTCCCAATGATAATAAAGTGTTTATTATGTATTCAAATTTTAGAATCTCATCCAATTTTATCGAAAATGTCATCCTATAAAAATTATTCATTAGTTCCTATATAACAAAATCAAACTTTTAACAACGACCGTTTGACAATAATAATAACGGTCACGCTTAGTTTTCAAATTTCGTATCAAATTCAAACAAATTTTCAAATAAATATCCTATCCTAGTCTTAAATAATGTTACTAAAAATATTCTGTACTCATTGACACAAAATAAAGTAATTTTTACTTTTGGAAAACAATAGTACATCCCACTTTCACACTTTTAAAAACACACATTATATCACACACATCTTTCCCGCGTAACATTTCCATAATATTTGTCTCATGGAAACTCTCCATCTTTTCCTCTTCCTAATCTTCCCCCTCCTCACCAACGCGGGCGATGTCGACAGTGACACAGCCGCGTTATCGCTCTTCCGCACCCAAACCGACACACACAACCTCCTCCTAAAAAACTGGTCACTCTCATCCACTACAACTACCACACACTCTACTGCATGTTCCGCCTCCTGGACAGGCGTAACATGCACAAATAACCGCGTAACAGCCTTAACGCTCCCGTCCAACAACCTTAGAGGGACACTAGACTCATTGTCCTCACTAGATCAGCTTCGTATTCTAGATCTACGAGATAATAGACTTAATGGTACTATACCACCTTTACTCAAATGTACCAACTTAAAGTTGGTATATCTCGCGGGAAATGACCTTTCTGGTGAGATCCCGCGAGATATATCTGTGTTAAGGCGTTTGTTACGTCTAGATTTGTCTGATAATAATATAGAAGGTGTGATACCTAATGGGGTGTTGAATCTTACTAGATTGTTAACATTAAAGTTGGAGGATAATCAGATTAGTGGTGAAGTTCCCTTGAATTTAACTTCGCTTTCGAATATAAAGCAATTGAATTTATCGAATAATGAGTTGTATGGTAAGTTACCTGAGGATTTTGTGAAAAAGTATGGCGACTCGAGTTTTTTAGGTAATAAAGGATTGTGCGGATCCAGTTCATTGCCGGAGTGTACTGGTAGTACACCTCCGGCAACGGTTGAATCCAATCCTAGTACTTTACCTACCTCTACTATTATTAATGAGAAAAAAGAAAGTAAAGGGTTGCATCCTGGTATTATTGTAGCTATTGTGATAGCTAATAGTGTTTTGATTCTCGTGATAGTATCGTTTTTGATAGCGTACTATTGTGGAAAAAAGACAAGGTCGTCGAAATTAGGGTCGGAGATTGGGAAGGGAAGGAGTAGTTATGGAAGTGAAAGTAGAGTTTACGCAAGTAATGGTGAAAATGATAATGAAAACAATAAGCTTGTGTTTTTTGATAAGAAGAAGAAGTTTGAGTTAGAGGATTTGTTAAGGGCTTCAGCGGAAATGCTTGGGAAAGGGAGTTTAGGGACGGTTTATAGGGCGGTGTTGGATGATGGTTGTACCGTGGTGGCAGTTAAGAGGTTGAAGGATGCTAATCCGTGTGGACGGAAGGAATTTGAGCAGTATATGGATGTGATTGGGAAGATTAAACATCAAAATGTTGTGAAGTTGAGAGCTTATTATTATGCTAAGGAGGAAAAGCTTCTTGTATGATTATCTACCGAACGGAAGCTTGCATATGCTCCTTCATGGTAATTCTTGATCCATCTTTACTTGTATTTGATTATTAGTTGATCTTGTTTCATATTTGTTGATTCTAGATATGCTTGATTGATTTGCGTAATTAGAAGTAAACCTTAGAAATCGACCACTATATCAAGGTTTATCGTTCTTCTTAACCCTCAATTAGTGTTAGTGCAATTTGTTTATTGCATTGTTTCTTAAGTTGATAAACATTCTCAAACACACAACCGTAAACTGTTTATCTACTTAGTTTGGAAGATATAATACAAAGTAAGCAGGCTGATCCTTTCAAGTCATACTCAAACAAATTATTCATATCTCAAAAAATCAATACCAAAGTAGCGAAACTATTCTTGAAGTTTGTTAGATGAGAACAAGAACATGTGTCATGTCCTAAACGATGTTTCGACACAAAGAACCTTTGGGTCTTTTAATGTAAGGTTAGACACCAACCAGACTTACTACCTTTTAATGATGGTTGGACCACTCTCGTGGTCCTGTATCTTGTTTTAACAATCTCTTTCTGGTGCATAGATTGAAGGTTGACAGATTGTGCGTTTTAATTTCTTTTAGTAATAGGATTGGTTTCTTTATGGTTACAGGAAATAGGGGTCCTGGAAGAATTCCATTAGATTGGACAACAAGGATCAGCTTAGTGTTAGGAGCAGCCCGAGGACTAGCCCGTATCCATGAAGAATACAAAACTTCAAGAATTCCTCATGGAAATGTGAGATCATCAAATGTACTACTCGACAAGAATGGAAATGCTTGCATTTCTGATTTTGGGTTATCATTACTTTTGAACCCGGTTCACGCCACTGCTAGACTAGGAGGATACAAAGCACCTGAACAATTTGAAACCAAAAGACTCTCCCAAAAAGCAGATGTTTATAGTTTCGGGATTTTGCTATTGGAAATGCTAACGGGTAAAGCTCCATCAGAGTACCATTCACCTTCTCGTGTAGGTGTTGAGGAAGAGGAACAATCAGCTGATTTACCAAAATGGGTTCGGTCAATAGTAAGAGACGAGTGGACAGCCGAAGTGTTTGATCAAGAACTTTTGAGGTACAAAAATATTGAAGAAGAGCTCGTTTCAATGTTACATGTTGCTATGACTTGTGTAGGGGCACAACCCGAGAAAAGGCCAACAATGATAGAAGTCGTGAAGATGATTGAAGATATAAGGGTTGAGCAATCGCCGTTAGGTGAAGATTATGACGACTATCGTAATTCAATGTCTGCTTCAATTGCCACAAGCGAGTGACATCGATCATAGGATGGTACTTCCATCTTAGTTTATCAATCGTTTAATTAAGTCTTTTTTTCTTCGTGCTTGGTTTGCAACACTCGTATGTACTTGTGATTATTAGTATCCGTAATGTGATTTCAATCTTGAAGATTAATTTAAGGATCCATAAACAATGTTTGTTGATGTAAAAACATGGACATTAGCTGTTTAGTTTGTATAATATAAGTTATGCACCAAGATATTGCAATTTTAATATTTGAATTTTCAATGTAGTACTAATTTTTATTTTATTTTTTAAATTAAAAGAGGGACTAAAGTGAAGAAAGTGAGGATTGCAATCTCATGCTTGATATGATTTTGTCCCCGGGACAAATAAAGGAGCTTCCATCACTTTTACTCCATTTTATTTTGCTTTTTCTTGCTTTTACATCTTTGACTTCAATTTCACTCAAAGCAATAAAGAAAATGTACTCTCTTTAATTTGTTCTAAAACCAATATGGTTAAAAGTTTAAATCAATATACGATTAAGTGTAGATATTTCTAATTGATCAAATTTGTAAGTATCGTCCAACAAAGATGTATAAATATGATTAAATTGGAAAAAAGATGAACCGAGAGTATTCATTTTGTGCGTTTAGGGCCAAACTTTGTCTTATGATTCTCACGACCAACATGAGAAAAGTAAATCATGGTTGCCATATTAGCGAGTAAAATGACTCGGATTCTAACATATTAGCGAGTAAGTATCGTCTAACAAAGATGTATAAATATGATTAAATTGGAAAAAAGATGAACCGAGAGTATTCATTTTGTGCGTTTAGGGCCAAACTTTGTCTTATGATTCTCACGACCAACATGAGAAAAGTAAATCATGGTTGCCATATTAGCGAGTAAAATGACTCGGATTCTAACATGAGACCTTCACTTTTTAAGTCGCGTGTTTTGTTCCCCAAACCCTTTAAACATTTGCGCGAGGACCGTATTAGTGACTGTTGGATATTTTAGTGTAATTGGATTAACTTGTTTTGACCAATTTCATCATAATAATACTTCATTTAGGTTTGGTGGTGCGGAGTGCACCTACTTGAATTTATTATGATCTTGGGCGGCCCCCTGAGGACGGGGTCCGGGCGGGCCCTGTCAGGAGTCAGGTGGCCTTTCACTGGTCCAGGCGGAGCCCTGGTCAGGTCGAGCTTGTCAACTTGGAAAATTGTCTTTGAAGTTGTATTCTATTTGAAATACAATGGTTCTTGAAGTTGTATTCTACGAAATACAATGGATTCTCGAAGCCATTGATTCTGTTGAAGTGTTGTTCCTCATGATTAATATTCGAACCGAGGACAAAGCTTGTCAACTTGGAACCCTAAAAGCCATCATTAGCGATTATCCCGAATATGATATATACGGTTTGTTTGGTCATTATCATATAACGGTTCAATATATCTCATACACACACATACAGAAAATTCTCAACTCTGAATTGTATCCGATTGAATAATTTGGTAGAACCGCCGAATTGATTCGATCTGAAAGTGTTCACACGCCTTTCAGAGTTTAAGCATATCCATTGGTGTTCGTTATTACTACATATCCCCTACAAAGATCGAATCAATTAAATAACTATTCAGGCTCGAAGATGATCAAATACACAGATCTTTGTGATATTTAAGCAACCCGCAAATATAAGGTTGTTTCATTATTTCTGAATAATGATTTTAAGAAAATGATAATACTTGCTCAGATTTAACTGTTTACCTATATTTCTTTACTCTTTATAAATTGAGCCATTCTATTTTTAGAAGTCTTCACGCCTTTCATTAATAATTATTAAACTTAAAACTAAAATTTTAAAAAAATAATACTACCTCCGTCCTTAAATAAATGTTCCGTTTGACTTTTTACGGTCTTTCTTGTTCAACTTTGACCTTAAATATTTTCAGTTATATTATATAATACTTGATGTAAAATACACGAATGAATTGGTTTTTAAATATATTTTCATTGATATAATTTTCATCAAGTATTATATAACACAAATAAAATTATTTAAGGTCAAGTTGAATAAAAAGTAAAACATCGTAAAAGTCAAAGTTTATTTATTTAGGACGAGGAGAATAATATATATATATATATATAAGAATAATTGCACATTAATTTGGATGTTAAACTAATAATTTATAAGCGATATAATGAATTTTAAAATGTGTATAGTTATAATTAATAACTTTTAAATTTGCATCTTTTATATAATAAAATAATTACATCATTTGAAGTGTTTTGGAAAACTCTTCTCATTGAAAAAAAATAGGCTAATAGGAAAGTTCAATTTCGCCCGAAGAAAATCGTGTGATGTGATTGGTTAATAAAAGTCAAAATTAAATTGATTTTAATTGACTTTAATAAATTTGGTGGAGAAATTTGGTTGATAAAAAACACATAAAAATATAGGTGTCAAATTTGTGAAAACAAAACTTAAAAAAGATGAGGTGATTAATAAAACTTTAGTGGTTGATTTTTAAAATTTATATAGAGTTAAGTGTAATATTATAAACCCATGTTTTTAATAATTTTGGATTATAAACAAATCCGCCTTATACTTTATACACTTTAAACTTTATATCTTAAAAAATACAATGTATATGTTGTTTTAAAATAACAACATATAAGTATCAATTTTTTTATTATTATATACGTTCGATAAGGACTACATTTATTTCATTTATAAAATAACCTACGATGGACACGAGTTTACATTTAAATAATTAAATTCTCGAAAGCGAGAATATAACTATCAAATTGTAAGCACGGTTTACTTTAATATAAAAATAAATATACTGTGATTGTCTTTATAACAATGATTCGTATATTTTATTTATTTATATAAGCTATCTAGAAAAAACATTTTATAAAACATCAAAATAATATCAACTCTCATTATAAAATAAATATACTTTAACTTTATCAACACTCATTATATGCTATTAAACTTGCATTTGTGTACAACATACTATCGATGAGTGAAATTTAAATAACAATATCAACATCTTTGTCGGTTAAATAAAATTATATCTTGAGTTACCTAACATAAATTTTATGTGTAAACTTACGTCGTCTTGGCTTATAACTATATAATTATACGTAATTACCTTTAAAACACAATATTCAATATTAATACATAATAATTTTTTTTGTAAAACATTGTGCGTACTTGAGTATTATAACTAGATATAATAATATGGCATGTTAATTCTTCACAATCTTACAATACAACACACAATCTTTAAAAATTATCGTCTATTATAGAAAACCGTTAAACAATGCCAAAAAAACATAAAATCAAAAAATCATTAAACAACATTTGTCTCCGAACACGCTGCCATGGACCATGCTATTATTGTGACTATCCAAAAATGCTAAGCTAAGGAGACCATAAATACGACGTAAGTTTATATGGTTTATGCATGTAAGCTTCTAAGCAAGAATCACAGCGATGCTTGATGGATCTTTATGACTAAATTTTCCAGCGAACAAATGTTATTTTTTTTTTAGCTGTTGGATTTCAATTTTATGTTTTGGAAGCTTAATTAGATTGTACATTGTGGTTAAAGAGTTGTATATTTTGATAAATGAGTGAATTAAATTGTGTATTAATTGCTCTGTTGCAAAAATCGGTCTAGGCGGCCGATTAATCGCTGATTAATCGCAAGGCGGTGATTAGCCGTTCGATTTTCATTAATCGGCCTTATTAATCGTTCTTGAAAAAATCGGATTAATCGGACTAGGCGGCCGATTAATCGCCAAATCGAGAAAATCGGATAAATCGGAAAAATCGATTCACGGTAAAATGGCAAAATCGGAAAAAATGGGCAAAATCGTAAAAATCGGCCAAATCAAAAAAAAATCGGCTAGATCGGGCATATAATTTCAAAATTTTATAATTTTATATATAAAAATCCGTCAGATTAATCCCCGTAGATTAATCGTTAGGCCTCTTACCCACCCGACCGCCCTGCCTAGCCTAGCGATTTTGCAACCTTGATTAATTGTATATGTTGAATAATGTGTTTTTAGTTTTATTTGTACATTGTGCTTAGGTAGTTGTATATATTGATGAGGGGTATATTAATTGTATGTATGTAATAAATATTATTTGTTTAAAATCAATTATGCTTTACATAGTTGTACAATATGTTTTATAAGTAGTATTTGCTTAAATTCTAATTTATAAAATCTTAAACTCATAAATAGGAGAGATGGTCATCCCTTCATTATACCATTATAAGTAGTATAGATATGTGAACAACCCTATATTCCCTATATTTACTTTTCTCTAATAAGGTTGGTCAATCGTAACCCCAACATCGGTTGCAGCAGCAAAACACACTCGGCCGATGTCAACGTCGGGCGTGTGGTAATGGACTCGATTGCCACATCGGGCGTAGTGGCTCAAAACACCAGGTCGTCATTATGGCGTCCGGCCACGATCGATCATTTGTAGAGAAAGGCGACGTGTGTTGGTGGCGCAGGTCATCTCGGTCACGATTGGGACCAACAATAAATCTTACATGGGACATGAGATGCACTCAACGATAAAAAAAACAATAATAAAATATATAAAAATAATAAATAAAAGATAGTTGGTGTGACATTGACCTACAAAAGTATTGCAACAAAAATTTTGAAGACAATAAGCGGTAAAGATCTCACCAAACCTATTTTATATCTTTTAAATTAAAAAATAGCTTCTTTATGTCTATAGATTCTCAATCATACATTGGTTATTTCGTTTTATCTAATTCTTAGCAAGTTAAACCAATACGTAGACTGACAATTTGAAGTTTAGGAACCCATTATTGACTAATGACTATGTTAGGTTACTTCAAAAAGTCAATGCAACTAACAGTGGTAATTGTAACCAAGAGATATAAATTACAAAATTGCTTAAAAGTTTCAATATTGAATCAAAGATTTAAACAACACAGACACCCATTTTGTCTCGAAAATATGTTACCACCTTGTGTTTATTGAGCCTTCACACATCCAAGTCTCAGAAACAACCCAGCAAGCCAAAGGATGTGAAATATCGGCGGCAGTCAACCCGCCAGGCCCGACGGTTACATACAATCCGGAAGTGTATGATCCAGGAACAGACTAAGGTTGGGACCAGTATACATGTTTTGGGGCCTAGTGCTTACATTAGGTTCACATAAACCAACACTGATGTCAAGCTAAGAACTGTAGTATATACCCGAAGAAAAAAAAGCACAAAATAGGGGTGTGAAATCGTCACCCACAATCACATTTTCTTTACTTGTATTGAATTCCACATACATGACGCTGATTACAACCAAAGGACTTTAAATATGCATAGTTGCATACTACAAGGCTGTTACCTAAGACATCTATGTCAAAATAATTTTTACGGCAAATACAGGGCGCAAGCAGTTAAGGTCAGGGGTGGATGAGCTGCCACACGACACATACAATTTAGCCCATTGAGGAACTAATAGATACTGCTAGATAACCATATACAATACCCGCCTATGCATTGCTATTCTGTTGCAGAAAGCCAACTATTTGCAGCAACTAAATCAGTCGTTAGTTTATGAAGTACCTCATACATATATTCAGACTGTAACGGGCGTCCGTGTTTAGCCAGTTCTTCCCGTCTGATCAATTAGTGTGCCAACATATTCTCCAGATAATGCTTTTGATATATTTCCTGGCTCGTGAAGATTGAATATTACAACTACAAAGAAAAATACAAAAAAGGACGTTCAGAAAGTGCATTCATTTGACTTTTTCTATTTTCTTTCACGATAATAAACAAGATAGGACGGATGAATATTGAAGATAAAAAAAAACATGGGCGAAGAAGAAACCTACCAGGAATCCCGTTCTCTTCGCAATATGTTGCAGCCATCATGTCAATTGGTGAACTACCTCTAGAACTCAACTCCCTAAATGAAATATGCTCAAATGCGACACTGTCGATGGAGTCACATTCATATACACCATCAGCATTTGTACCTTTGATAAAAGCATCCGCATGAACTGCCAGATAACAATTAATTATCAATAAACCTCTTCTTTTACATAACTTATTTACTATATGAATTATTAAGTTTCAAAAATTGTCGACCGTACTTTCCGATGCTCTAAGGGCAGCGGCTGTATCAGTAGAGAAAAGCGGATTCCCCGTACCACCACCGATGCCACCAAATATTACCACTCTTCCTTTTTCTAGATGTCGGATTGCCCGTTGCCTACTGTATGGTTCAAATACTTCTGGCATAGTAAAAGGTGACTGGACACGAGTCTGAACACCTAGCTTTTCCAATGCTGACTGGATTAATATAGAATTCATGACGGTTGCCATCATACTGTTAAGATATGCAACCCATTATTCATCATGTTATGAACATGTACAACTAGATAAACATATGAAATCGACATGGTACCAGGATTTGTGATTTCTCATACGCTAACATAATTTCAAAATTATTACAGTACATTTATATTATATATTTTTCAGGATCAAATAGAATTATCACTGAATTCTCACATAAGTCTATGAATTATATTTTTGTTCGATTAAATCATTTAAGATTTTAAAATTTAATCAAAAAAATTAAGTCCCAAAACTTTATACAAAGAGCACTTTTGTCAAGTTTTTAAGTTAAATGATTAAATCATACAAAAATAAGAAGCTCAGAGCCCTACGGAAATTCAGTGGAAGTTTACACGGTTTTTCTAACAGTCACCAATTGAAATAAATAAGTATTCTCTTAATCCATACCCATGTGACATCAAATAAAATATAATTTGTAAATAAGGAAATAACAACATTACCCAATCTGATAAGCAGTGCTTCTATCCATACCAGTAGCTGTAACCCATGTGTCTCCGCAAAAGAAATTGCGCCCACCAACCACTATAGCCACCTGAAATTGAGGCTTAAACGTTGCAGATGACATTCGGAAAAGTTTACAAGTTATAGAACTGATATCTGATAGAAAGAATAATCACCTCAACACCAACGTTACATGCCATCGATACTTCTCTTGCTATCGACATAGCCACCTACAGAATAGAAGACACCAAGTCGAACTTTAAATGATACACTATGACAAAATTTAAAAAACAATAATAAAAAAGAAAGCAATTTGGTTTAGGAGTTTCAGTTTGATGGTATGAGTTCAAATTTGTATGTTCACTTTATAAGTATAAATTTGAAGAAATGTGTTTGATACCCATGTAATTAGGCATCCTCCATTCCAATCCCCTCTTTCTAAAACTCAAACCCATAGTAAGTCACCAGTTCAAACCAAACACTCCCCTTAATTACCCAAAGATTTTGGGTAAGTGCCTATTAGTTACAAGAAATCGCGACCAGAGAAAGTAATATAAACCCACTCTGAACTTCAAATGATAAACCGTCCATACGTGGCAGATGTAGCGGTTTTGACCCACTTACTTCTGAATGGGTCAATCTTGGTCATGTATTGTCTCTAACGGGTAAACTCAGTAAAAAAATTAACAAAAACAGCTTAAAAGGAAATATGTCAGACGAGGCGAATGGATTAAATCCCGCCCAATGAAAACATCTCCTGAATGCTTTTTTTCTAATAGTTTAAATATTGAAATATTATTTTGTAATCACTTCTGATACACCAACTACTTGAAGCGGATTTAAAATTTTGGGCAGCAAGTGCTTTTGGTCAGCCCAAACAAACCCCTTTTCACCCCTAGCCCAATGCCCATTACAATCTCTAAAACCAGTCTTTGAGTCAAATGTACCTTTGGATCCACACTATGAGCACCGGTTCCAGCCAAAGAAGCACCGCTAATTTTGAAAACAACTCTCCTCCATCTTGCACTTGTCACTGGTTTTTGCTTTGCAATAGTTATCTGACGACTTGGGCTAGATGTTGCTGTTGCATATCTGCAGATATATTTGAATGGATACTTGTTCAGATAAGTCATGAAAGTATTTAACTCATGGAACAGCAATTCGTGTAGCATAAATATTCAGTGGTTCAAAGCCAGTGCTAAAAGTGAGATACTATGAGTCTAACACTGCGACATTCTTCATAAGTGCCTAAAGGAAAACTTGAAATATTACTCTGGTATTAATGATTGTAAAACCAAAATTAGCCATCCAAAAGTCCTAAGATCACTAAACATAGATTCATATTACAGTACTTACCTTTCCACGTTGCAAACGAACTCTAATTTTTTCTACCAAAACTTTATCAGAAGAAATATGGTACTTCGCAAACAGTTTTGGCCTAAAACTTGTACAGTTTATAAAATAAAATTTGTCATGCAGGAGGGTTTATTTTGCATTCGCATTTCCACAACTTATTTGAATCTAATAATTCTTTGGCTAATGTTCCTATTTCACAACAAATGTGGGCGTTTAGAATACCATATTTTTAGCTTATGCTTATGTCTTGTAAGCATTTTAAAATAAGCACCTACACATGTGTTGATTTAAAAAGTGCTTATTCCGTCAAAAAATGCAAATAAGCAAGTAAGCACTTCTCTAAAAAACACAAGCAGCTAAGAAACACGTAAAAATTTGCGATCACGATGACCCTCTGAGTAACTAGTTCAGTGACACAACGCAACTCGCTAAAAGTCAATATACTACTCCGTATGTGTGTATCTTTTCCATTTTTTTATAAAAGTTTCGCAATCGGCAACATATCATTATTACTAAAACATATACGAAAACCGAGCAATGAAACCAATAAGCACATATACCTCTTAGACTGTCTAACAGGACTACTCATCCCACACCCGGAACTCTCCTCGCCCAAACAAACCTTCATCATCGGCAACGAATTCCCAACAATTTGTTCCATTGTCTTAAACCACGGCCAATGACTCGTACCACTCGTACCACCCGATCCCATCACCATCCTATGTCTCTCCAGCTTATACCTCTTCTTTAAATTATCCACCTTATTTTTACACTGCTCCACGCTTTTCCTCGTCTTCTCGCTACGTTCGCTTACGATCGCCGCTACTTCTTCCCAATCCCGACCGCGTAAATTCCCCCGGTTTAACTCTATAAACTTATTTAAATAAGCTTCTAATAAACACTCTATCGCGTTATCACTCCACTCTTCTCTATCCTTCCTATACTCACCATTACCACCACCAGATGATGACGTCATCGTCATCGTCATCACTTTAGGTTTCTTATAGCTTCCACCGTCGCTAAGCTCGTCACTGTTCCATTTCTCAGTACGGACACTTTTAACTCTGTGAAGATCTGGTTCGTGGTTGTACGGCATGGCGATTGGGATAGGCGGTGAGATGTACGCGCCGCCGTTGGTGTAGTCGTGATCGGTGGACTGAGGCGGCGGCGCGTGGTGGTGGAAGTTGGGGTTTGAACGGTGGTTGACGGTGGATGTGGTGGTGGTGTCGGTGATTAACGGAATGTAGAAAACTAGAAGGGGGTTGAATAGTTTACCACTTAAAAACTTTGTTTTGAACTTATTGAAAGATCAATTGATATTGATCTTAGATATGTTGATGAAATATGTAAGCAATATGTAAAGAGTAAATAAGGAAAGAAATGATCAAACCACAACAAGTTGTTTATAGTGGTTCGGGCTCACAAGGACTCTTTCTCCTTGCCCTACTCCACCCCCGAGTCTCACACTCGAGAGTTTAACTTCACTAGTCAACAAGCTCCTTTCACCGTGGAGAAACCTTTACACTTCGCTTACACTATTTCCGACACTAAGCTAAATGTCGAGTTCTTTCCAAGGGTACAACCACTCCCACACACAATGTATTTTGAGGACTAAAATACTAACCACTCACACTCACAAGATTATGATAGTTTAGTACAACAATGAAGTATGAATCAACACAAGATCATACAACACTAAACAAACAAGACTTCCAACTTCTCGTTGAAGCTTGAATGTGACTTGATCTTCTTTGCTACAAAAGAGATCACTAATATGATATGAAACTGAGTTAGAAAGATTGAGAGAAGATATGTATGAGAGTATGATAGAAAGGGATGAAAACTACTTGGTTTGGCTTTGCTATTTATAGCCAAAACCATCGCTAGGCACCACGGACGGCGGACCCCTTGAAAGGGTTCCGTCTGCTATACATTTTGGTGTCATTGGTCCGACAAAGAAGATATCAAGATCTTGCCAAAGTCAACCATATCTATGCAAGATTGTGTAAGATATGAAGAGTACAAATCTACACAAAATATCTAATGAAATCTTCCAATGATTTCCATGATGCATCACATGATGTCATGTGTTGTTTTTCTATTTTAGAAATATGCAAATACATAAGTAATGTTTAGTTTTTAAGAAACTAAAGCATTCTAAAACTACTATCATACATTATGCTTAGACTCATATTAAGATATGATTAGTCACAATGTAAATGCTTAAATGATGAAGATATTGTTTGAAAAAGCTTGTTTTAATATCTATTAAACTTGACAAGTTTTAAGCTTTATAAAATTAAATTTACTTTTGTCGTTAACAAAACTTAGGTAAAGATCAAAATATAAATAACGCTTAATGACGATATTTGTATTAACAATCTCCCCTTTTGTTGAGGACAAAATATAAATTTTATTTTTATAAAAGATACAAAGATTGTGCAAGAGTTATAAAATATTAGTTTTAGAACTTGAAAAGGAAATGATAATGCAAGTGTATGATGTTTGACTTTTCGTAAAGTCAAAGTCTTCACTAGTTGAGGCATGATGTTGACTTTTTCGTAAAGTCAGTATGCAGCTGACTTTTCGTAAAGTCAAGTATTACCAATGAAGTATCATGTTTGACTTTTCGTAAAGTCAATGTATGCAGCTTGACTTTTCGTAAAAGTCAAATATAACCAAGTTCTATATATTTCCCCTTTGTCTCAACAAAAGAAGATGCGATGCGGAATGTATAATGAGCTCGAGCCATTATCTCCCTCGATCAAAGCTCCCTAAATGGGTGCCAATGGAAGATACATGGATTGTGAAAAAGCTACAAAAGATTTGTTAGTAATAATCATCATTCACAAGCATTTCCAAACACTATGTAATAAGCACCAACAATATAGAAAACACCATTCATTAGTTAAAATTTTCATGATTTAAAACCATGAAAAGAGAACACAATGAAGTGTTTTAGTACAATAAAAAATCCTAAAATCCTAGAAAAAAAAATAAAAAAAATGCTTAGAAAAGCTAATCTAGGACCATTCTAATGAGATGGTGGATGAGAAAGAGCGTTGAGTCGCTCAAGGATGTGATTGAGGATGAACCTCATTTCTTCTTGAATTCATGGACCATTACCCGGTCCGATCAATGGTTTGGGCGGTTTGCTCACAAGTTGAGCAACCATGCCTAGTGGGTAGTATGGTTGATGAGGTTGTGGTGGTGGAATGGTAGATGTGTTGATGTTGGTGGTGGTGTTTGGGTTGGTGATTATGGAGGCTAGCAAAGCATTTTGCATTTGCATAGTCTCACTTAGTGAGAATCCACCATATTTTTGAATTGGTGGAGATGTTGGAGTTCCGCTGAATCTCCTCTCTGTGGGATTATCATCCCACATGGACTCCTCAATGTCCTCATGTGAGGGACATTGATGTAGGGAGTGGTTGATCCCCGCACAAAGGACCATGGATGTCTTTGTGAATGGGGTGGAAGAGAAGAGGTCTTGGCCCTAACGGGCGCTTGGATCAAACGAGGTCTAGGAGACTCATGAGCGATCCGCTCAATGGTGCCAAATGATGGCAATGGTGGTGGATGATTGGGCCTAGGAGGCAAATCTTCCAAGTCCTCCAAGAAAGGATTTGGAGAAGTGGGAGGTGTGGAGAATAACCCAAAGGAATAAGGGTTGGAGACTTTGGTGGTGATGGTGTTTTGATGTTTGGAGAGGTGCCGGTGGTGGTGAGGTTGGTGTTTTGTAGGTGGTGGAGTGGTGATGACAATGGGTGATCGAGTAGGAGTAGCCAAGGTTAGGCTTGTGTCATCCCTTATGGGAGATGAGATGGTGAGTGGGAGGATTCGGATGAAGAGCTCAAGTTGACGAAACAACAAGGCCTTACGCTAATCCTAGCGGTTTTCTTGCAAGGCTTGGTGGAAGGTGAAGATTTTGTCATTTTGACTTGTGTTTTGCTAGTTGATGGTAAGAATGAAGAAGGTGTGAAGATGATCATGGTAAAACCTCTTAATTTATAGAAGTGAAAATTATGGAGAAATGTGTTTGATTTGATGTTAAACCATAGAAGGGATGAGGTTCCTAATGATTTGGAAGTGGGTTAAATGCTAGTCATATCACCCAAGTCAAGCCATACAAGAGGATGGAGTGAAGAAGCAAAGATATGCAATAAATGTGTTCTAATGATTGTAAGATCCTAACAATCGATTACCCACGGATTGCAAGGTACCAAAATTTTGGTTCCTTCCTTTATGCAAAAGGGCTCCTTGGGTGAATTTTTCAAAATTTTGAATTTTGGTGGAAGTGGATTTTATATGCCTAAGTGTGTTATACTAGTTCTAATAAAGGTACAAACTGGTTAAGATTGACTTACAAGCAATATATGGTAATTTGGAATGTCGAAAGAACCGAAATTCAGAAAGTTACCTGGAGGATCCACGACACCAAAATTTTACACGGACGGATCCCTTAAAAGGGTGCCGTCTGGTCCGCCTGTACAGGTACGGCGGTACCATTTCTTATAACAGACGGAACCAAAACGTTGGTGCCGCCTCGATCCGCATGCAGCGTAAAAGTTCACAGAGTGTATTTTCAAGTGTCGGGACATTTCGAAACCTGAAATTTTGCTCAAAACATGTGACATTAAACATTTCTAGTTAGGAAAAGTAAATAACACATGCACAAACATAATGGAGCATAGATTTTGAGCAAGGCCAAGTGATTTTCACATTATAGTGAAAATGGGTAAAATTTGATAGCATACTTGTGCTATCCCCCTGCATAAGATTGTTAGCATACATCATTGTTTCGAGTTATATTATCATCCTACAAGATAAAAACAACCAAATTGTATCAAACATTAGAGATAATGTATTGTTCCAAACACTCCTTAAAACGATTCTCACTTATCCAACTTCTTGTAGATCTTGGTCATCATTCTACCAAGGCACTTGAACATCCCCTTGGTTTGCTTGAACTCCACTGATTCATTCTCAATCTCGGAAGAGATTCATAATACTCATGAGGTGGAAGGCGAGAGTTTGGAAGACCATCATCGAGCTATTTGATGATGATGATGATGGAGTTGGAGGTTTTGCTCTCTTGCCTTTTGTCTTAGCAACTCGCTCATCACTCAAAGGTACAAAGATGTGAGGATGAGCTCATAGTGAAGGTGCATCCCTTTGGGCTTGGTGGAATTGGTGCAAAGGCTCTATAGAGACGGGTGAGAAGCATCCCGTATGGAAGAGCAACCGATCCTTGTGTTGGAATATCAATCATTCTCCTAGCGATGTAGTAGGCTAAATTGAATGGTTGACGGTGGACAAGTTGTAGAGCATATGGCAAAGACAAGCATTGATGTGATCCCTATTTCCTATGGTGCTAATGACGTTGGCTCTAAGTAGTTCTTCCCATTTCCTAAATTCGGCTTAAGTTCATTTAGCTCCATTCCATATGGATCTCGGTTCACTTCTTTTCCTTTTCGGTGACTGGTCAGGTCTCCCTGGGATAAATAGGTGCTCACGGATGACATCCTTATTTGCTAGAGGTGTTCGGTAGGAAGAGAGCGGTCATTGATTGCATCAAGAATTGTGAGTGACCACTTATCCGAGTAGACACATGTCCCTCGGTTGGGAATTCCTAGCAATTGAGCAAAGTTGGTTAAGGAGATGGTGTAGTCGCTTTGATTGATTTTAAACCTAAGACTAAACTCATCATCATCTTCATCATCGAAGCCGGTCACACTAGCATAGAACTCTAACACAAACCTAGGACAAATCGGTTCATCGATGTCAAGAAGACAATCGAATTGAATGGCGGCTAGTTCTTGACGGAGATTGGTATTTTCAATGAAAGATGGGTGAATGGTTCTACCCTCATGGAAATACCTTGATTCTAGACTCTTAAAGATTTCTACTTGTTCCTTGGAAAGTCCTTTGGTTTTGTGATGTTTGGGAATGTAGCCAAGGGTGTCCTTGTGATCATAGAATCTTGCGGCTACCATGGTTATTCCTAGAGCAAGAATTAACATGTTAAAATGAGAATAAACTTAACGCTTTGGTTCTAGTGTGTGCCTATATGAAAACGATTTGAGTTGCGGTTATCTCGACTCATTTTATGCACAAAATGGTTTTAGTGGGTGTTTGGCAAATACCATGAGATAACCCAAATGCTCCTAATTCAATGTGGCTTCATTTGAATATACCCGGAATGCATATTAGTTATGCAATACCTTTAGTATTCAAGAGCATGCAAGTGATGAAAATCTAACGCTTCTATTTGTATTAACAATGAAAATTGTTTTCCTACAAGTGAGAAGCTTTTCAAAATTTTTGACATGGGGTGTTTGGTTATTTGAATAAGGCCTTATAGTCATTATCTATTGATTAGTGGGAAGCATGATTTGTTTATGCAATATGATAATGTAGTACCTAATTTCAATGACTAGTTATGCAATTTGCCAATTGAATTCATATTTAGTACAAAAGTATACATAAACCCCATGTAATGATTTGTAATGATTTTGTGCACAAATAAGAATCCTAGACTCGTAATTAAGAGATAAAATGTAGTTAGGATACTTACAATGATGTTATCTCCAGTGATTAGTGAGTGAGAAGGTGTCAATAATGAGCTTGGTTTAATGTTTACACGCTTTGGTAAAGTGGGTTTTGAGGAAGAAGATGTTTTGTAGGTAGCGCTTTTGTTTCAGAGTCACCACGGACCGTGACGGTACCAAATTTTGGTTCCGTCCTGTTGTCGCTTTGTGTCGTGGCTACAAGAGAGTATACAAAACAAAATTGTTTTGTTTTGACTATTCTAATGTTTTAGGCTATGTTTATCCTACATGTTTGGTTCCATTAACCCTAAACCAAGTCTAAGAAGATTAAAAGGTTCTCGCTAAGAGGCTTAGTTAAGATGTCGGCAATGTTGTCTTCGGAGGATACTTTCTCGATTGAGATGTTTCCTTTTGAACATTGTCGCAAGAAAGTGATGACGGATTTCAATATGCTTTGTACGAGCATGTTGAACGGGATTTTGTCGAGATCGATGGCTCCTTTGTTGTCGCAGTATAACAATATCGTTGAGATGAATTCGTAATTCACGAGAGCTTGCTTCATCCAAAGAGCTTGTTGACATGCTTTTCCTACCGAGACGCACTCGGCTTCAAGAGTTGAGATGGCTAAAGCCGCTTGCTTTTTGCAAACCATGAGGTGAGACAATGTCCAACAAAAGTGCAAATACCACTTGTACTTTTTCTATCGACATAGTCACCGGCATGATCCGAGTCGGCATACACTATGGTTTCTACACCTGCTCCTTTGGGATACCATAATCCTAAACACGTTGTTCCCTTAATGTATCTAAAATCCTTTTAAGGCTTCTAAGTGTGATGCCTTTGGGTTTTCTTGAAAGCGAGCACATAGACAAACACTAAACATAATGTCGGGTCTACTAGCCGTAAGATAGAGTAGGCTACCAATCATTCCTCTATATTTAGTGTTATCTACGGATTCACCTTCCTCATCCTTGGTGAGTTTAGTGTCCGAGGACATGGGTGTCTTAGTTGGTTTGGAATCTTCAAGACCAAATTTCTTAAGCATGTCTTTTATATATTTAGATTGGTTAAAGAATATGCCATCTTCTAGTTGTTTAATTTGAAGTCCTAGAAAGAAATTTAATTCACCCATCATACTCATTTCAAACTCGTCGTGCATGATTTTAGAGAAATCATCACATAGCTCTTGACAAGTTGATCCGAATATGATGTCATCAACGATATTTGAACAATGATAATATGTGACTCCTTTTCTTGGTAAAAGAGTATTATCTACTAATCCCATAGTGTATTTGTTATCAATAAGAAAAGTCTTAAGTCGGTCGTATCAAGCTTTTGGTGCTTGCTTAAGACCGTATAATGCTTTCTTGAGTTTGAAGACATGATGTGGTTTCTCAAAGTCGGTAAAACCGGAGGTTGAGCAACATATACTTCTTCGTTAATAAACCCATTAAGAAATGCACTTTTAACATCCATTTGAAATAATTTAAAGTCATAAGCACATGCATAAGCAAGTAATATTCTAATAGATTCGAGTCTAGCTACCGTGCATAAGTTTCATCATAATCAATCCTTCTTGTTGATTATAACCTTGTGCAACAAGCCTAGCTTTGTTTCTAGATACTACACCATTTTCATCCATTTTATTTCGAAAACCCATTTCGCTCCAATTATAGTTTGATCTTTAGGTTTTGGAACTAATTTCCAAACATCATTTCTAACGAATTGGTTTAACTCTTCTTGCATGGCAATTACCCATGATTCATCTTTTATTGCTTCATTTATGTTTTTCGGTTCAATGGTGGATACAAAACAAAAATAATTACTTTGATTTTGGGCTTGTGACCTTAAGGTTCTTTGATTAAGTTGTCCTATGACCTTTTCTAAAGGATGACTTTTAGATTCTTTGATGTTTAAAATCTCTTTATTTAATGGTTCATCTTCCTTGTTATTTTTAATTGTTTCTTGACTTTCTATCATTTGACTTTCAACTAAGTCATCATCTACCAAAGGTGATGTCTTAGAGGGAGGTGGACTTTCGTCGAATGTTATGTTCAACGATTCCTCGACTATCATTGTTTCTTTGTTTAAGACAATGTAAGCTTTACTAGTTTGAGAATAACCAAGAAATACACCTTCATAAGACTTTGGGTCAAACTTGGTGAGATAATCTTTAGTATTAAGAATGAAGCATTTACATCCAAAACTCTAAAATATCCTAAAGTTGGCTTTTACCTTTATAAAGCTCATATGGTGTTTTGTTTAGGAAAGGACGATTAAGACTCTATTTAAAATATATGTAGAAGTGTCAACCGCATTACACCAAAACTTTTGAGGAATGTTTTGTTCATTAAGCATTGTTCTACTCATTTCTTGAATTGTTCTATTTTTACGCTCTACTACTCCATTTGATTGAGGTGTTCGTGGAGCCGAAAAGTTATGTGTTATACCATTTGTATCACAAAAGTTTCCAAATTGAGTTTCGTTGTCAAATTCACGACCATGATCCGCTCGGATCGACACAATTTTAACGCCTAGTTGATTTTGAATTTTCTTGCTAAGAATTTCAAATTTATCAAAAGCTTCATTTTTAGTTTTCAAAACAACGCCCAAGTAAACCTTGAGTAATCATCTACTATGACCAAAGTGTATAAGTTGCCTCCGTAGTTTATAGCGGATGGACCAAACAAGTCCATATGCAATAATTCTAGACACTTAGATGTGGACACCATATTTTTAGATTTATGACTACTATGGGTTTGTTTACCAATTTTGCAAGCGCCGCAAAAGTGTTGGTCATATTTTAGTTTTGGTAAATTCCTAACTAGCTCTTTTGAAGATAGGTTTTGTATAAGTCTCATATTAGCGTGACCTAAGCGCCTATGCCAAAGAGATGAGCTATCATCTAACGTTGTTAGACAAAGTTTGTCATTAGATGTTTTATCTATTTTCATGACGATATGTTATTTTTCCTAACTCCTTTAGCTATGGTGATACCATCTTTAGTATTTTACTACCATTTTCATCAAATAGTACTTTATACTTTTTATCACATAATTGGCTAATACTAAGTAGATTAAATCCTAACCTATCTACATGAGCAACATTTTCAATAGTTAGGGAGTTATGAGCGATCGTACTTTGCCAATGATTTTGCTTTTGAGATTGCTACCAAAGTGACATTACCTCCGCCATACTCTTGGTATGATGAGAAGAGACTTTGTTGCCCGTCATGTGCCGTGAGCATCCACTATCTTTTATCCATTCATCGTGTTCCAATCCAACTTTCAAGCATACCTAAGAAGCAAATAACTCAAGCATTTGGTCCCCAATATCTCATGGGTCCGTTTGGGTTAAACATACCATTTATTTGATTCATGTATGGAAACGATGGGTAAGAGTTCCATGACATGTAACTGGAGTTTGATATGGTCTAGAAAGTTTTGATTCCAACCGTTGTGTTGGTAGTTGGGTTGTACGTTGTGGTTGCTCTTAGGAAAGGGCGTTTGGCAAAAGGTGTTTTATATCGTTGTTGAGTAGTTTTTGATCTAAATTCATTTTTAGCAAGTCCTACTCCCGATGTAACAAATGGTTTTAGTTTAACACTATCCTTGGTTTTCTTTGTTACTTTGACAAATTCATTACGGTCCAGACATAAACATTTCGTCTCGTCAAGTACCCACGACACCATTTTGTTCAACGGACGGAACCCTTATTTTGGGTCCGTTCGTCCGTGGCTGCATCGCAGCAGCTTTGATGATTGTTCGTCCTTTTCGCCGCTTTGTTTTGACTCTTTGGAATTAATACCTCATTAAATCCTATCCCATTCATGTCTCCTGGTGTTTTATGGATTTTAAGTATTTCATCGGCAAGAGCGATGTTTTTGTTAAACCTTTTAAATTTAGAATTATGTTCGATTAGAACATCTTGTGTGAGCTTTAGTTTTTCTATTTCAAGATTAAGCTCTTGACATGATTTACAACCATCGTCATTTGCTTTTCCTTTTCTAGTCGTTTTGCTTTTTCTTTTAACTCATAGACTTCATTTTCCAAAAATTCCTTTTTGGTTTTTAAAAATTTATTTTTAGTTATGATTTTTAGACTTAGCTCACACAATTGATTGTATTGTTTTTGCAAAGTGTCATCATCAATAGAAGAATAAGAAGAGTCGGAATGTACCTCGCTTGACTCATGTGCCATTAGAGCGATCTCTTCCTTGCTTGACTCTTCATCATCTTCACTATCACTCCAAGCACCACTTACAAAAGCTCGTTGAGTTTTGCTTTTAGGTGGCTTGGGACATTCTCCTATGAGATGACTTGCATCACCACATCTAAAACACTTTCTTTCACCTTTACCCTTTTGTCATCCCGATCTTTCGAATGGCTTTTTCTTCTCGAGGTTGTCTTACAAACTTTCCTCTTCTTCTAAAGAACTTCTTAAAGTCTCTAACGGCCATGGCATACTCCTCATCTTCACTACCGAGCAAGATTCGTCATCATCACTTGATTCCGCCTTTGCTTTTAGAGCAACGGATTTGATCTTCTCCTTCTTCCTTTGATGATCTCCGAATCTTTCTCCATCACCATTTCGTACTTTGAGGTTACCGATTAGCCTGCCTAGTGACATTTTGAGAGATCTTTTGATTCTTCAATAGCGGTCACTTTAGCTCTCCATTTCGGATGGAGTGCTCTAAGAAATTTCCGACAAAGTTCTTACTACGAAAAGATTCATCAAGTGCTTTAAGTGATGTAATAATAGTATTAAAGCGAGCAAAGCCACAATCAATGGTTTCATCTTCGTGGATAACAAATTGTTCATATTGTTGAACAAGAAGATCAATTTTGTTATCCTTGACTTGTGAATTACCTTGATGTGTAACAATCAAAGATTCCCAAATATCTTTGGCGGTTTCACACATAAAAATTCTTTCATATTCTTTTCTAGGCAAAGCATTATAAAGCATCATTTTAGCTTCATTATTTTTAGCAATTAATTTCTTTTGTTCATCAAATGTAAATATCCTTTGTTGTAGAACTAAAATCCCTTTAACAATAACAAACCAAAGATCTATATCTTTTGATTTTACATATGTTTCAAACGGTTTTTCCAATAGATAAATCCATTGGTTTCAAAGAGTGGTGGTCTTTGCATAGATTGCCCTTCTTTAAAGTTTTCGTAATCCATGGATCGCTTCAAGTTTATAAAATACAAATTATTTTAGAAATTCTTGAGCAACGAGGCTCGTACCAATTGTAGAAAACTAGAAGGGGGTTGAATAGTTTACCACTTAAAAACTTTGTTTTGAAACTTATTGAAAGATCAATTGATATTGATCTTAGATATGTTGATGAAATATGTAAGCAATATGTAAAGAGTAAATAAGGAAAGAAATGATCAAACCACAACAAGTTGTTTATAGTGGTTCGGTCTACAAGGACTCTTTCTCCTTGCCCTACTCCACTCCCCGAGTCTCACACTCGAGAGTTTAACTTCACTAGTCAACAAGCTCCTTTCACCCGTGGAGAAACCTTTACACTTCGCTTACACTATTTCCGACACTAAGCTAAATGTCGAGTTCTTTCCAAGGGTACAACCACTCCCACACACAATGTATTTTGAGGACTAAAATACTAACCACTCACACTCACAAGATTATGATAGTTTAGTACAACAATGAAGTATGAATCAACACAAGATCATACAACACTAAACAAACAAGACTTCCAACTCTCGTTGAAGCTTGAATGTGACTTGATCTTCTTTGCTACAAAAGAGATCACTAATATGATATGAAACCGAGTTAGAAAGATTAGAGAGAAGATATGTATGAGAGTATGATAGAAAAGGATGAAAACTACTTGGTTTGGCTTTGCTATTTATAGCCAAAACCATCGCTAGCACTGACGGACGGCGGACCCCTTGAAAGGGTTCCGTCTGCTATACATTTTGGTGCCGCCGAGGTCCGACAAAGAAGATATCAAGATCTTGCCAAAGTCAACCATATCTATGCAAGATTGTGTAAGATATGAAGAGTACAAATCTACACAAAATATCTAATGAAATCTTCCAATGATTTCCATGATGCATCACATGATGTCATGTGTTGTTTTTCTATTTTAGAAATATGCAAATACATAAGTAATGTTTAGTTTTAAGAAACTAAAGCATTCTAAAACTACTATCATACATTATGCTTAGACTCATATTAAGATATGATTAGTCACAATGTAAATGCTTAAATGATGAAGATATTGTTTGAAAAAGCTTGTTTTAATATCTATTAAACTTGACAAGCTTTAAGCTTTATAAAATTAAATTTACTTTTGTCGTTAACAAAACTTAGGTAAAGATCAAAAATATAAATAACGCTTAATGACGATATTTGTATTAACACTTAAGATTGTCGAATGAGACCAAACAATTCAATCGATTGAGCCATTTCGACGCTGCCTCACCTTACGAAGACCGAACCAAACGCGTCCCCCTCCTAAAAATAAAAGTTTTAGTCTGTCAGGCGACCATAAGAATTAAAAGTGTTTGTGTGTGTGCTTTTTTTAATTCATTTTTTTGGTTATTTTTTGTTGTGACCGTTGTTTGAGGTGACGGAGTTGTTTGATTAATTTTGTGTTCTTGCTACTACTGGTCTAATAAATATTTTAAAGTTTTTTTTTCTTTTTATTATTAGTATTATTATTATGATTATTATTATTTTGCATTTTTATTATGTTTGCTATTTAATTAGTTATATAATGACTTCCCCTAGGAATCTAGGATCAAATAAGTTTGATCTATCTCTTATTTAAGTCATGTTATTCAACCGCTCATTATGTCCCTTTTAATATGGTGATGATTTGCACACTTCAACTTTTTATTGTCACACTCCATTTCATGTTTTAAACAATTGTACATATATGACATGATGCTTATTTTGCTTGTACTTTTAAGTGTGTCAATTAATATGCAAAAAACTGGAAGGAGGGTTGAATAGTTTTACCGATTAAAACTTTATTTTAAAACTTTTAGATCGACTTATGTCAATATACTTTGACGTGTATCGATATTGATAGTTAGATGTAAATAAACTATACTACGAGATAAAGAAAGAAAGACACAAACATAACACAAGTATTTATAGTGTTCGCCAAGGTCATCTTCCTTACCCTACTCCACTCCCGAGTACCCAACTCGAGAGTTTGTAATCACTACACAACACATACTCCTTTACTCATGGAGAAGCCTTCACAACGTTGCTTACACTTTTTCTGGTACAAAGCTAAATATCGGGTTTTTGCTTTTTCACACAAGGTAGAACCAAACCTTCATCGCCTACACTTTATCTGGTACAAGGCTAGATAACTCACACAAGGTAGAACCAAACCTTACACGACGTCGCCAACACTTTATCTTGGTACAAGGCTAGATACCAAGTTCCTTTACAATGGATGAACTAATCCAAGCACCACTAGCTAACACACCACACCTATGACATACTTGATATGAATCAACAACAAGAGACACTTATGTGATCTTGTGATGAGGATGAAGTCTAACAACCTATGTCTTTGAGCTTGCAAGTCATCTAAGCTAAACGTCGTGATCTCGAATTTAAGAGGAACCTAGAGAATCATTACAAGAAAAACTAAATATAGGGATCATTGGATGTGAGGTTAGAGAAGTTATAATATAGAGAAAAGATATATCTAAAGTTGTTAAGATAAATGAGGAAGTGGCTAACTATTTATAAGCAAGTTGTCTTCTAATCAGTCGGATCCCTTCTCAAAGGGATCCGGCCAGTGTAATCCAAAGGATCCGGCTAACTAGTAATATCAGTCCGGATTTTGGTTACAATTCCGGGTTATGGGTTAAGGTCCATGGGTCATGTGATGTCATGCATGATGTCAAAGACATCTGGGGTCATGGGTTATAAACTTTGGGTCATGGATCATGGACTTTAGGTCATGGGTCATAGATATTACCTATTTTTTATGACATGCATGATGTCATGCAATGGGTTACAAGTTTTGGGTCAAGCTCTATGGTGTCATGGGTTTTGGGTTATGGATAGTTTAAGCTTTTATATTACAAG
>CM040240.1:80334055-80386051 GCA_022545495.1 Chrysanthemum lavandulifolium
CAAGTCGCTAAGTCACCAAGTCGCTAAGTGCTAAGTCGCTAACACTTAATTAGCTACACCACTAAGTCGCTCACAGGTCCCAAGTCGCTAGACAAAAACAAGTCGCTATGTAGTAACTCGCACTGAACCAAGTCGCTAACCAAATTTTGTGCGATAATTAAGCTACACAAGTCGCTAGATATGCAAGTCGCTAAAGAGCAACTCGCTCTGAGACTAAGTCGCTACCATAAGTCGCTAACCGTAGTGGAGATTCCACTACTTGTACTTTAACTCGCTAGCTCTAACTCGCTAGCTTTTATAAGCTGTAAGTCGCTACAAAACTATGAAGTAAGTCGCTACCAAGAAAACAAGTCCGAGAGCTAAGTCGCTGGCTTGAAAAACCAAATAACCTTCACTTTTCAATCCAAAACAACCCAACCAAGATGATTCAAGCACCAAATGAAAACCTAAACACTTTTGATGATTCTAAACATAAAAGTACCAACAAAATTCAAACTTTAACACAAGAAATCAACCAAATGATGCAAAACCACTAAACTTTTCAAACTCAAAACCACCTAAAACCACTATAAATCCAAAGATGTGCAAGATATGATCTAACCATGGCTCTTGATACCAATTGTAAGATATAACTTTTCACATACACATCAAAACCATAAGCATAAGGTGGCGTATAAGGTGATATTCTAGAGAGAAAGTTAGAGGTTTAGGGAACTAGTGAGAGAAAGTGAAATATATTATTATGAGCTCAACTCTCTACCTTGGAAGGTAGAGTATTTATAGTCTTACATAATTCGCCACACTTGGGGTGTGGATCGGGCATACTGGTGGGTAAAGACCCGTCCGTCCTCCACGGTGTTACTTAACTAAATAACTACTTAACTTAAAGAACTACGACTACGAGCTTTCTAACGATTACATATACTTGAGGTGACCGACTCTTTAATACACGGAATTTCTAATTCCTAACACAACTCTAACGGATGCTAAGGATCAAAATGGAGAGGATGGATTGATGCAAGCGAAGAAGTGAAGGCGATTGTGGTAGAGATGAGAAGGAAAGATTTTCATTTATGCATCATCTACTCTTTCCATCATACAACAACTTACATCATTTTCCTTTTTCCATTCCCTTATACGATATGTGATGATGCACCAAAAACGATGCGAGAGACCAAGCACCACCTTTCTTCCCATAGGAAGTGGTGGATTTTTGGCTCGTGGCCTTTGTTGAGGCCTAGGTCTTTGAGGGTTGGGAGTAAGATGTTCCTCCTTATAGGAGTCATCGAGTCTTGGTGATACACTTGGTTTCTCAACACTTTCATCTTACGATGAGGAGAGAAAGGGTGACTTCTTTGGTAGTGGATATGGTTTTGGAAAATAGTGAAACCATGGATTGGTATCTTCACTAGATGATGAGGATGATGATGAGGATGTTGTTGTGAGATCTATGATCTCAGGTTTGGTACTCATGTTGATTATGATTAATTTTGAAGTATTGAAGGAATTAGGGTTTGAAATATTATTTGGGGATTTTTGATGAAGAAGTCAATGTACATTGGGATTGTTTTATAGACGGGTTCAAGTGGTAAGAGAATTAATGCGTGTGGGTGAAACGGTAAAAGATATTCTTGAAGCTTAGTGAGTAAGTCATCTGTTTCTGTGATTATTCTACTTGACAGAATGGTTTCGTTCTCACCGAAGTTATAAGTGAGTTCAAGTAAAAGTAGAAATCCACGTCATCTTTGGTCAACTTTGACCAAAATTGGGAAATTTCTATTTATTCTCTACGGCATATTTTCGCTCCACATTAAGTGATTCGATTATTACTCTCATTAAAAACACTTCCTTTTGTGCAAAATTGTAACCCTAATCTTCAAAAACTCTCATGGCACTTCAATTTAAACATGATCATAATAAGGTTGCTTTACTTGGATCTGCGAGGAGATGAGCTTTATAGGCCGATGATTTCTTTCTTACTAAGATCAAAGATTGTGTATGCATTGGCGCATTCTCCAAATGCTATATATGAAACTTTGATTACTCAATTTTGGGCGTCGCGAGAAAGAGAGGTGATCTTGAGATTGTTGCAAGTGTTGATGGACAAGTGTATGTGTGTGAGAGGAGGCGATCGAAGACAACCGCTTGGATGATGAGAATGGAATTTATCATTCGATTCTCGATGGTACTTGAAGGGCTTAGGCGATTGGATATCAAAGTACGAGGACGATATGTGGTTGAAAAATAAGCTTTGTCCTATGTGGAGGTTCTTGGTTCATACGTTGCTACGATGTATGAGCAATAAGTCCGGAGGATGGGATCGATTTTCAACACAAATGGGATGTGGTATTGTTTGTTTATCTAAGGTTTGACTTATAATTTCTCTAAGTATATCTTTGATAATATGGTAGAAAATTTAACTAGGAAAAGGGTAAGTTTTGATGTACCTAGGTTCTACAGATGATATTGAATGTTTCTACACAAACCCAAGCTTTTCATCCCATAAGTGTTTTAACTCCTAAGTTATTTGCTACAATGAGGACTAAATTTGAAGGGACACATTTTCCTTTATTAAATTGCCATGTTACCTCGGGAGAATGAGACCGATAATGAGCTTAATGTTGTTTTACCTTCTTCCAATCCTCTTGATGGAAATCTTTCAATAGATGGTGATGAGGGTCCTTACATTGTTCTTGAGGCATCTATACCTTCACGAGACCATGTCCTAGTCCGACATTTATCCAAGTTCCTATTGAAGAAGTTCATGATCAAATTGATGCGATTCGGGTTGATCTTGATAGATTGCCTACACCAAGTCTGTTAGGACTCCATTTGGTGAAGGATGCTCTAATATTGATCGAGTTAATGTTGCTCTGAACAATCTCGAAGTTCCAATTTCAACCGAGCAATCACACGATCTTGATGAGGATCCTATTACACTTACCTCATTATATGCTCGATGAACAAGCTTACAGGTGAGGTGAGTGGTCTTAAGAAAGAACTTGCAGAAACCAAGTCTATTCTTGGTAACAAGATTGTTGAATTGGAGAATAAAGTTGAGCATTTGGAGGATTTACTAAGTCAGAAGGGTAAAAAGAGAAGTTTGGTTTCTTCTGAGGAGGAGGACGAACAGAATCTTAATGAATCTCTTGAGATATTGGCTGATGTGGCACTTACATCTGATGTTTCTTCTTCTATTGCTAAATCTTCACGAAGACAGGAGTCTAGCAAGGAGCCTATTCTATATACTAGCAAAAGAAGAAGACAATATTTGAATAAGGTATCTGCTGACACTTCAAAGGAGACACATATGGTTGATGCATCTACTGATGTTCTAGTTAAGGAGGTTACTACTGATGGTCAAACTTCATCTATACCAGAACTTTCAAACGTTTCACCTTGATAGATGATGAAGAGGTTTTATTATTGGGAGAATGTATAAGTTGAATGCTTCTTCAAGTTTTCTACACTGTTGAGGAATTGTCTCAACCTATTTCCTCTGATGTGGGTTTGATTGTTCCTTCGAAGCTCACATTGGTTCTCTGAAATTGGTTCTGTGAGACATCTTACGAGAAAGGACGGGACCACGTGATTGATGATCTGCTTTGAATTCGGTATAGTGGTGAAGAACAAAATCAAGCTCGAGCTAGATTGTTTGATGATTATGAGAATATGCGGAAGAGTCGTGTGTGGCTAAATTTCTTCAAGATCGGTATGCTTCGATTTGTCTCTGAAGGAAATTAGAGCTTGATGCATTCTTTCCTCGATTCGATGATCAATGGGATGGTTATATTTCTCAAGGTGCATCGATCCAAATCTTGCAAAACTTATCTTAGGAGAATCTTTTAATGATGATAATTTTGTGGATAAAATGGTGGCACTTGGTAATCAAAGGAAGCAAGAATCATTGCAAAGAGAAGAGCTCTTATTGATCAAAGAAATAAAGCCAAAGAGAAAAACCTATATTTGTTGCTCGGAAGAGGAATTATACGAGGAGAATTGTGAAGAATGTTGCTATGTATAATTACGGTATGTCAATAAACAAATCATGACTTTGTCGATGATGCTTTGATTAGACGATATCATATGGTTATGAAGTTTTCTTCTTCGGTTCTACTTCTTCTTCTCAATTGGAAGATAGTGCTTGATGGATGATGTTCCTCTGACCAAGAGGCGAGAAAAGCAGATTGACATTGTGGATAATTTTGATCTGTGTTTGCCTTGGTGGTATCTTGATTGTTCCTTCATTACAACTTGATGTTACTCCTTCTTACGATATGGTTGTTTCTGCGAATCTTCTTTGGTTTCTTACGAAATGTTGTCAAGTGTGGAGCTAAGTGATTCTCGATTCGAAAGCGATCTCTGACTTGATCTTGATAACATTGTTGGTATGGGACAGTGAGCTTTGTTACAAGAAGTTCGATAGATTGGCTAAGAAACATGCTTCAAGGAATCTTGATTTAGATCTCAAGGTCGATGAATCTACCTTTATTGAAGTTGGGCTGTGATGATTTTCTGAAGGAACTCATGTGGTCTTGGTTGATTGGAAAGTGGAAAGCTTAACACTTTGTTTATAGATTGGATAATACTGTTCTTGAGTTCAACTTCTTGAAGGATATTCTTCATTTAGTGAATAGACATGATTTGAAAATGTTGTATGATCATGTTACTCGATATTATAAGTTTCATCAAGCAACCGGTTACGGTTTATATCATTGGGTGATCTTGAGTTATGTTTGATTCTAATTCTCCAAATGGTAAAGGATATTCTATTTGGAAGAATTCTCATAAGTGGGAGATTGAGAGTTGGAGATTTTATCCTGCCTTGTGTTCATGTAGTCTGAGACTACATGTGGGATGATTTGTGTATGCTATCGGATAAGCTTTATCCTTTATCGATACTTTTATGGAAAGGTTCTTTGAGACACAAGTTGGAAGTGCCTCTAATGCATTGGCAATGATGAGCGCATGCTACTCACTGTGTTGGTTTGATTAAAATCAACTTATGTCACTTTAAGGTTCATCTTATTTGTAATTTTATGGTTTGTTTGTAATATTTGTTTTGTTTATTTCTTAGTTAAAAAAAAAAAAAAAAAAAAAAAAAAAAAAAAAATTGGTTTTATCTAACTTTTCTTGCGGTTTGTTGTATATTTTTTTGGTTATTGACTCACCGATATACTTTGTGTATGTCAAAGAGTTAGCTAGTCCAAAGTGCGACTTTGGTAAAGACACATCAAATCATTGATAGTTGTAATGATTTGCTAAAAATCATAGGGTATGCAACCACCTATGCTTTATTCTTGAGTGTTGTATGGTTTTCAATTCACCATGGTTTATTCCTTTTGGAATCCAAGAATTGGCTAGCCCACATGTATATGGCTTGTGGTAAAGCGGTGGCATTCCATATTTGGTTCTCAATTCACCAATTCTAAGAATTGACTAGTCCTGAGCAAGCGGCTACGGTAAAGACATTTCAAATCCGTTTATATGGTTCTTGGTTTGCCAATAAATCGAGATGGTTATCGATGTACCATAGTTTCGAACTTAAACATATGGCTACTCCAGTAGTGATGGCTATTGGTAAGAGACATCAAATCCATTTATTTTCAATGATTCACCTCTCACGGTGTTAACACACACGGATGTGATGAGAATAGTATGAAACTAATTTGTTTTGATGTACATGTTGTCATTTGTTCTTTGCAAAGATATGGAATTTCGAGTTTCTTCATCATAGAGATGTTATTTGGATTCTTTCTTTGCGATGTTCAAGTACAATCCTCAGTGTCAGAAGATCTATCAAGAAACTGGAACTTAACGATCAAATTCAGTTTAGGGAGGATTGTTGGGAATTATGTGAAAGTCCGGATTATCTTGATATTTATGCCGAAGTGTTTCTCTTGAAGTGAAGTGGATTACGAAGACATAATCACAAGTATAATAGTTATTAGTTTGTTTACATGAAGTGTTTATTCGTGTTTAGTTTATTTAGTGTGGATATACATGAGCTTTTAGCACTAGGAGTTTTCTTCATGATGAAATGACTAAGGAGAAAGTTTCTAAATGTTGAGAATTATGTTGTGGTTGATGACTAAGAGATTCTAACAAGATGACTTGTAAATGGAAGGATTTGGGAAGTGCATTAAAGACTTAAGCCACTAAAAGTTTCCTTAGAAATGTGATGATTTAACAAGATGACTTGTAAATGGAAGGATTTGGGAAGGTCTTAAGCCACTAAAATCCTTAGAAATGTGATGATTTGCATGCCGATCTATGAGTTTATTTATTTAAGGATGGAGTGTTCAAGTTATCCAAAAGGGCTTGAAATGATTGCTTTAGGCAAGATTTAACATGAAACCGTCACCCGGATCCCACGGTTCCCTCCAATGAGGGATCTGTCTAGGCTAATCCTAGGGATCTGGCTCTCAGCAGCTAAGAAAAGAGAAAAATGATGTTTGTGAAATCTAATACCTATACTTCCTTGAGTGTTTCAGTCTTCCTAAGTGTCTTAAATGAAAGAGTACTTAAATAATCAAGGGCAATGAGTGATGTAGCTAATGATTGCCTTTTATGGAAGAAAAATGGAACTTTTATGAGTACCAATGAATGACCAAGGATGACACTAGAAAATTTTGAAGTGTCAAATGGAGCTAAATGATCCTAAAGACCAGATAGTAACTTAAGATAATTTTGGAAAATATCTTAAAAGTTATAGGAAATGGAAAAACTAGAATTTGACCCATTTTGAGGTAAGGATGACTAAAATCAATTTGCTAAAATTGAGAGATTTATAAAACTAGATGTGTTGACATGTGAGGGATGATGTGTGAGTATAAGAGCGGAAGGATGATGAGTTTTGGTGATATGACAAATTAAAAAACACTTTGAGTGTGATCCTAAAAGGGCTATGAGTGAGTGTGAAGCTTTCTAAGCTTGAAGAAGACTTGAGTGGTCCTAAGGCTTTATGCTTAGCTAGTGTGAAGTGCTCTAGTGAGCTGTTTTGGTGTGTGGGATTCTGCATTGCATATCTGTCAATACGGATCCCACGGTTCCCTAGAAGGAGGGATCCGTCTAGTACATTCTTAGGGATCCGGAAACTGCAGATCAGAAGCATCACAGAAAAGGATGCAGATTATGCACTATGCTATGTACACTAATTTCTATTAATCTCTACTCTAAAGAACAGCAAAACAAGCATGATATCTCATAAACCATATCATAGATAAGAGTAGTAATGACAATATCCAAACAACCAAACTAAAGTGCTTCACAAACATAAGCATTCATTGTAAATAGATAAACAAAATGTCTAAAAACAACGATAGTCCTAATGTCTCTTTTGTCAATCTTTTATCTTCCTCTTTCCCGACTTCACGATGTAGTTAGTTAGGCATTGGATCATACCGTTCAATTGTTTGAATTCCGCGCTCTCGTTTGGAAGATTTGGGAGTTGTTGAAAGTAGGTAATGGGGTCCAAGTCGACGTTTGCTTTAGGGTTGACATCTACTTCTTCTTCATCCGAGGAATCCGGGAGAGCCTTAGGTCTTTTTCCATTGACCATGAACCGTCTAGAGGGGTGTTTGGTAAGTGGTACCATGACGTGATCGGAGAGGAAATGATCATCATTGATTGGAGATGGTTGCATTGCACTAACATACTCACGGAGTCATGTTAGGAGCATACCATATGGAAGTACCATGTTAGCAACTTTGAATACCCCGGCCATTCTCTTCACCATGTAATAGGCAAGATTAAATGGCCTTTGGTGAATGAGGCAATAAATCATTTGCACAAGACATGCATTTGGATTGTCTTTGTTTCTGACCAAACAAATGACATTTTCCCTAAGAATTTCTTCCCATTTTCTATAGATGGAATGCATTTGAAAAGTTCCATTTGAAAGGGATCACGTGAATGAGCTCTTTGTTGCGGTTGAAGCGAGATTGGTCGGCTCTAATTTGGAAAATGGTGTCTCGAGCAGTCATGGGTCATCAAGAGGAGTGTGGTAGATTGGTTTGGAATCAAGTGCAAAGATTGAGTGGATATTGCCCAATCTTGGGAGTACATACAAATTCCTTCACAAGGAATGCGAAGGATTTGAGCAAATGTGTTGAGAGGTAGAGTGAAGTTTTGTTTATTGATGATAAAGGCGATTGAAATGCTATCATCGGTATTTCGAATGATCCTAACGCTTTTGTAGAATTCAAAGATGAAAAACGGACAAATTTGTTCATCAATATCAAGAAGACAATCAAAGTTGATTGCCAAGAAGACTTGACGAATGTCGGTATTTTCAAGGAAACATTCCTTGACCACACGACCTTTGTGGATAAGTCATTTTTCAAGTCTTTTGAAGACTTTGCGATCGGTTTTTGACAACTCCTCTTTTCGATAGTATTGGGTGAGGTAGTGGACGGTATCATGGTGGTCTTGTTGGGTGGCTTTGGGCATGGTTGTTCCTAGAAAAACAAATATTCTAATTAGGTAAAATTTGTTGAGATGGTTTTATGGTTTTGATTTGTATTAACAATGTTGTAAGCATAATGTAATCTTAGTTATGTGAAAACCTTTTCTAGTGATCAATTTTTCAAAACCTAATTTTAACAATTGATTAAGAAAAATTGAAAAACCATAAACCCTAGGATGAAGATGATGAAGATTAGAACATACTAGTTTAATTACTTACAATGATGTTCTAGAGAAGGATGCTTGAGGATATGGAGTCCTATGGAGATGAAAACAGACTTGGGTCGCTTTTTATGTTTTGTGAGGAGAGGAAAAGAGCGTAATTGATTTTGAAAGGCGTATAGTTGGTTTCATCACACGGTTCCCCGGATCCTTGCAATAGGGATCCGGCTAGTACAACTTGAGGGATCCACTCATCGTGACGGAAAAAGGGTGTTTGGCGTTATTTTGTAATAAGTTATGTACTAGCTTATGGAACAAAAATAGTTTTGCGGTTTCTAACTGAATAGATGTTTGGTTAATGGGATTTGATAAGTTAATTATCAAGGATCTATTTGTGATGGCACCGTTAGTTTGACGAGATCAAGGAGGAATACTATTCTCGATGATGAGTAAGTCGGAAAGTTTCAAAAGAGACTTTTTAGAGACTAGCAATAATTAACGTCTAAAAATTGGTATCAACATATTCATGTAGATGTAAACTAGCTAGTGATAAGTAAGCGCACTCTACGCTCTTGATATGGTTTAAGGAGACCATAAAACCGAAAATACTTCATGAGCTTTTAAAGTAATCGGTTGTACTTAGAATAAGTAGGTAGCGATTACTTTTAGATTCTTCCTTGAAGATTGACTTCATTATTCTTTGAATAGAAATGAATACTTTGGAAAGATCCTAGCATGAAGATCTCTTGAAGAGAAAATGTTAGAATAATCTATCAATATCCAACACGAAAGACACACTTTGTTTTAAAAAATTTCCTTCTTTGTAGTTTTCAAACATACACGGATCGTATCAAGTTTTTAAAGTACAACATACTCTAAGAAACTTGGTAACGAAGCTCTGATGCCAATTGTGGAAAACTAGAATGGGGGGTTAAATAGTTTTACCAATTAAAACTTTGTTTTAAAATATTTAGATCGACTTATGTCAATCTATTTGGATGTTTATGTTGCACGTTGATAGATAGATATATAAATGTGTAATGAAAGATAAAGAGTAAGAAGCACATAACCACGACACGAGTATTTATAGTGGTTCGCTACAAGGACACCTTCCTTGCCTACTCCACTCCCGAGTCACCTACTCGAGAATTCGTAAACACTACACGACACCAACTCCTTATGGCGGAGAAGCCTTCACAACGTCGCCTACTCTTTTTCCGGTACTAGACTAGACACCGGGTTCTTCCACAAGGTAGAACAACACCTATCACAACGTCGCCTACCCTTTATCCGGTACTAGGCTAAATACCGAGTTCCATTACAATGGAGGAACTACTACCCAACACTACACAACACCTATCCCAAAGGAGACCCACTCCTTATTAAAGCATCATCAAGGATATCAATATCCTTGGATACAAACTATCTCTATTTGTATATCGATGCACCTCATCGGTTATACGCCCTTGGCATCTTTCACTAATGCCACTTGACTTGACTTCTAGGCATCATTCACTAATGCCTTTGACACGGACGTTTGGTACCTTTCACTAATGCCTTCGTCTTGACTCCTTTAGCATTCTTCACTAATGCCTTTGACACGGACGTTAAGCACCTTTCACTAATGCTTTAGTCTTGACTTTTCGGCATCCTTCCCTAATGCCTTTGACACAACACCTCTATGGATGAAGAAAGAACTATCAACAAGAGAACCTCGTGAGTCTTGATGATGATGAAGTATGGCAACTCATGGACTTGAGCTTGCTCGACTTCAAGTGGTGATCTCGCCTTTAAGAGGAACCTAGAGAATCATAAAAACAAAATACAAACTACATAGAGATCCTTAAGATCCGAGGTTAGAAGGTTACAATACTTGGAGAAAGTGTGTAGGAGTGGCAACCCAAAATAAAGAAATGGCTCACTATTTATAGAGGAATTTTGTTCTTGTTCCATGGATCCCACGGATCCTCACTGAGGATCCGTCCAGTAAACATGGGGATCCGTGGGGCGCTCCTCTTGCCCATGTGTTTGGGTCATGGGTCATGGGTCCTAGACTTTGGACCATAGGTATCTAAGTAGATACAATGAATCTACAAGATGCAATGCATCTAGTCCATGGGTCATGGGTTAAAACCATGGGTCATGGATAGTATCCATATATGACTTATGCATGATGTCATGCAATGGGTTATGGGTTATGCTCCATGGGTATGGGTCATGGACTTTGGTTTTTATCCAATTATATTCAATGTATTTGGTCAATGGGTCAAATACTTAAACTTCTACCCATTTATATTACCCATTATAATACATACTAGTTATGTATATATTTGCCAAATATGTAAACACTAGTTGTTGTACATATGTATTACTAAATCATAAAATCACTTTTACTTGTTTAGTGTTTTATGTTTAAAAGTAAGTGTGTTAGTAAACTATTGGCTCAAACCATTTACGTATTTTATTTGTTTCGTTAAAATGATTTTACGTTTGTTATCGACAAAACGTTAGAATATCGTAAAATATAAATAAGCGTTTTTACGGCTTATTTGTATTAACATACCCCCACTATTATTTCCTTGGAAAGGTATACCATCCCCATACTTGACCTATTCTACTTGTCGATCATCATTTTTCAAAGGGCAGTCCTTGGCTAGGTAAGTTCCTCTACATGTGTCGTATCCTACCTATATAGCATGCACATTCTCCTTAAGTTTTTTCATTTCCCTCCCAAGGTTTTCATTTTTATTAGTTATAGCCGCAATGCCATCCATGTTTCCACCCATGCTTCTACTGATCCCTCCATCATGCCACTTTTGAGAGTGGTCATCCATATTTTGGATAGCCTTAAGGGCTTGAGTAGGAGTCATCCCAGGGATCGGCCCCTGAGAGTCGAGAATCTGCCTACCTGCAATCTTGATGCCTTTGTAGAAGATATTGACCTTTTGTTGGCTGTTAAGGTCATGAGTTGGGCATTTGTAAAGGAGATCGTTGTACCTTTTCGAAGCTTGGTACAACGTCTCATCACCTTCTTGTCTGAAGTTATGGATCTCCTCGATTTGTTTTGCCGTCTTTGAAGGAGGGCAATATCGTTGAATGAAATGTCTCTTGAGAAGGGCCCATGTATCAACTACCCCGGCGGGCAATCTATCGATCCACCTTTTTACGGCTCCAGTGAGTGTCATCAAAAACACTCGGAGCATAACAGCATCATTCGAGACTCCAAGAATGTTAAAGAGGCTAACAATATATTCCACAGTTTCCACATGCTCGTAAGCATCATCGGTCATGCATCCGGAAAAAGGATTTGCTTGTAGCTCCCTCATGAACTGTGGCTTGATCTGGAACTGTACATTCGCTCCAATAGTCGGCCTAACAAGCCCATGCCCTTGCTCATCTCTAGTCAATGCCAAGTATTCTTCCAGAGTGAGGTTTTCTATATCCACAACCGCCATCAAATCTGAAAATTTAAGTAAATGGTGAGAAAAACAAAATCAATAAAACAAAAAGAAAAGACTTAAACAAAAATCCTAATATAGCTCCCCGGCAGCGATGCGAAAATTTTGATGCACGATTTCCAACCAGGATTTAAATTTCTAAAGTCTCGTCTACCTAAGGTCTACTTATTGCACTAACGAGCAATGAACCCGGTCGTGCGTAGTATAGAGTGTAGTAAAGCAGAGGTCGTTCCCAAGAGCTATGTAGTTTTAGATCCTATTTAAGTCTAGTGTCACGGTTTTTAAAAGAGAATAATATTATGAAAGATTAATTAAACTAATAAGCAAGAAATGAGATGCGACAATGAAACGAGGTTGTAAACAGTAGGGAGAAAGTGTGCTAACCTAATTATTCATCCTATCATGTTGTGTCTATGTTTCTAATTATTACTCGATCGCTTCAAGTGGGGTTTAAAGTCGCCAAACTCCTTTGGGCAATTAAATGCGGCCTATTACACATAGATCCCTACCCGATATCAAAGGCATTACCCTTCGGATTAACGAGGTCCCCGGTAATCTAAGCTAAGTCATTAAGTGCCCTACATGCAAGATTCGAAACAATGTGTGCCCGGGCGCTAGCATCTTAGACACACATCCCTAACTTCTTAAGTTCCGCCCTCCGAAAGGTGATCCTTTGGTCAATTCGCATGAGAGGAATTGATAGTCCTTTGGTCAATTCTCCTAAACAAGCAAGAACAACCGGGCTTAAAAACTACCAAAGCAAGGGTGGCTACCAATGAACTATGCATGCATACACTAGAAGCAATAATAGAAGTGCGAAAACATAAACAAAATAATTAAGGATCATAACTAGGCTAGCACCAAAGGTGCTTAGCCGATCATATTAAAATGAACACTTAATTCAATGTTTAACATGGTAAATGGAGACATGAATCAAAATGTAAATGAAATAGGAATCGCTAAAGCTTATCGATGATATGTTGTGACTTCTCCCTTGGAAATGGCTCCGTATGTTGTGTAAGATCTTCCTTGTGGACCTACTTCACGTTCTCTAACTTTTTATGTTGTGTGAATGATGTCAAATGCAGAATTTAAGGCTTGTATTTATAGGCCCGATCCTGTTACGGCGTAACCTTATAATGTGGTTACACCGTAACTCAAATATCCTCCTTTATCCATTCTGGTAGTGATGGTTACGGCGTAACCTTAAGGATGGTTACGCCGTAATCCCTTCAACTCTGTCGTAAACTCAACAAGTGGCTACGCCGTAATCATCAAAGATCCCATCAAGACATTCGTAGTTCTGGTTACGCCGTAACTAATGTTGGGTGTTACGGCAGAACTGATGGAGGCGCGAATTTTATCATCACCTAGATGGTTACGGCGTAACTTGAGTTGATAGTTACGCCGTAACTGGTGTTGACTTGGTCTTCATATTTGAATTCATAGCTACGGCGTAAATGAGAGTGTGAGTTACGTCATAGCTGCTTCCATGTGAGCATACTAAAGTATAAATCATCAAAGTACATCTCCAAAACCGCGTATCTTTAGCTCCTACGCTCATATATAACCTGGAAACGAAATATAAAGAAATAAGAGCATATATCCATATAAACAATATAAAATATGAGCATAATCGGGAAAAATTGACACTTAAACATTAGGATTATTTGATGTTATCAGATAGTAGGGACGAATTTACATAAGTATTTTTATGAGCGTTTATTCTTATATACCACTTAACTTATATAAGAATAAACACTAATTGTTTATATAAGAATAAACGCTTATTATGTGACATAATAAGACATCTATAAATACACCACTAACACGAACATTGTTCGTTCAATGTGATTGTTTAAGCATAAGTATTTTGTAGATGGATCTTTCAGCAGGTACAATAATCGTCTTGTTGCTAATGGGAATAGTCAACAAATTGGTGTTTATTATAATTGGTGTTAATTATGATGAGACATTTAGTTCGGTGGTTAAACCAGCCACTATACATATGGTTCTTAGTCTTGCTGCTTCTCGACATTGGCTTATTCATCAGCTCGATGCCAAGAATGCTTTTCTTACCATCTACATGCATCAGCCTCTTGGTGTTTTGGATCCTCAACATCCCGATCACTTTTGTCTCTTACAGTGTTCGTTATATGGACTTAAGCAGGCACCTCGTGCCTGGTTTCAGCGGTTTGGAGTTATGCTACTCGCATTGGTTTTTCCCACAACAGATTTGATTCATCCTTGTTCATTTATAAACATGGGCCTTATGTTTCTTATGTGTTACTTTATGTCGATGATATTTTGTTGACAGCTTTTTCTACACCACTTTTGTAGAGGCTTATAGCCTCCTTACATCAGGAGTTTTCTATAACTAATCTTGGTCCGCTGAACTATCTTATGGGCATCTATGTTACACGTTCCACCAAAGGGATGTTTCTATGCCAGAAACAGTATACAGCGGAGATTCTTGACCGCGCTAGTATGCATAACTGTCATTCGTGCCGGAAGCCTGTTGATATGGAGTCAAAGATGGGAGGTGATGGTACCGGTCTCGATTTAAATCTTTCTGATGAACTTGCAGGCTTTATAACACCTCACTTTTACTAGACACGATTTGTCTTATGAAGTTCAAGATGTTTGTCTCTATATGCATGATCCTTGGGAGCCTCAGTCTTGATTATATTCTTCATCGCTCTAGTCTTGATTATATTCTTCATCGACCTCTTCAACACTACAAAAAATTGGTTGCTTACTATGATGCACTATATTATGGCTAATGGGTTTCCCAAAGTTACTACTAGTGACCGCACTTTACTTCCATTGTTATTGTGTCTTTTTCCGTGGCAACAATGTTTTCAATATTTATGTCTTGATCGACCAATCCATTGCATCGCTGGTTTTCCAACACTCGTTGTGTTACTATAATCTAGGAAAACAGCTTTCACATTCCAATAATATACGCGGGCCTTTTAAAAAATTAAAGATGGTGAGTGGGCTTTTAAGCCATCAAGTTTTTATATGATAATATACCAATTATAAACCCTACCTCCCATGCTATCATATGTCATAGCCGCATAGTTATGAATCATCGCCACCATTCTTTAGTCACTACTAATATCAATTCAAGTCACGCATGGGTAACGAACTGCAATTTCTCTAATCTCAACCCCTTTTTTTATTTTGTGATATATTTCTAAGTATTACGATTGTAAATTGTATTACAGGGTAAGTTAATAATAGATGAACCAGATCCCATAAAGTGTCCGACAAAAAATGGCGAGATCTTGTAAGTTAATGTGTGTTGCATGCTTAGTTATGCATTTTATTGTTCTTAAAACTGTTTTCTAATTCCTTTATGAATACTTTTTTTGCAACTTCTTATTTATTGTAGTTTCCAATCATGGAGCAACAAAGAAGAAAGTTGTTAATTCAGAAATTGAAACATCACCACGCACCAGGTCATCTTGCTATGAATTTTTAATGTGTTGACAATTTATGAAATTCTTAAATCATAGTATAATATGTGTAGTTCTCATCTTTAAGAATTGTTTTTGTTTGTCTGCAGATTTACGCTTTTAAGAGATATAAAGGTTCATTACCAAGGATGAAGTTGTAGTTCTTTTGGTAGTATTAGGCAATATTGTACAAGAGTATTATGTGTATATAGTTCTTTAAGTTAGATATTTAGACTTGTGCTATTTTGTTACATTTAAATTTCTTGTATATTGGAGTGTTTCTTGATTAATAAAATTTCATTTCTATCATTCTATGTATATTATTAAGTTGTTTGAATCATGTTTTATGGTTGAAGGAAACATGGTTTTCGATCAAATTTTGTTGATATAAAATTATGTTATAGTGACGAATTGACTATTAGAATATGTTTTGAGAGCAAGAGGCAGTATACTTTGTCTCGCTCTAGTGTCGAGGATGAGTATCGCGGTTTTTCCAATGCGATGGATGAGACTTTCTGGTTGCGGAATCTTCTTCGAGAGCTACAAAATCCTATGCATACAGTTACCATTGTTTATTGTGATAATGTCAGTGCGGTTTACTTATCTTCCAATCTTGTGCAGCATCAACGCATGAAGCACATCGAGATTGACATTCACTTTGTTCGAGATCAGGATGCCTCGGAGTTCGCAAATTTGCATGTCTCTTCCCGTTATTACTATGCCGATATTTTCACCAAGGTCTTCCATCCGTATTGCTTGATGAATTTTGGACCGGTTTGATCCAACTACGGACATTAGTAAGCTATTATCATATGTAGTGTATTTTTTTGTATTGAGCCAAGGGTTAGCTAGTAGTGCGTATGTATACTCATTGAGATCTCTATTATCATTATCAAATATACACACATTTACAGTAAGAGGATTTCATTTTACAAGAGTATATAATTGATTTTGGTTGAAGATCTAGTGGTATTTATGTGTGTGAATGTAGGTTGTTTTGTGTTAGGGTGATTTGGTAGTTGTTGTTAAGTCGATGCTAAATATGGATGATATGAATCATGGTTTTGAAGATGATGGATTGGTTGTTGTAGTTGAATATGGGTAAAAGTTGTGTGTTAATTGTATGTATTTTTTATGAATTTGGGTAAGTGATTAAGTCATAATGAATGTGGATGAATTTTAACAAAAAAGAAAACAAAATTTCAAGTAGTAAAGTAAAAGAGGTTGAAGATGAGGGTATTTTAGTCATTTCATTTTAGACAACATGGATGAATTTGAACCCAAGCTTTCCTCACAAGGAGCTTGTCTACAATTTCCAAACCATAAGGGTGAAACATGTAATTTGGTCAAATCACAAGGACGATTTTTGCAATTTACTCTCAGTTAATATTATTTACTTAACTAGTGTTAAATAAAGTGTGAGTTTTAGGAATCGGCCATTTGAAAAGTGTGTCATCAAAGACAACAATTTGAGAGTGGATTACCAAAGACGACACATCGCACAACAAGAAGCAAAGGGAGTGCGTGCAAACCCCTTACGCGCACCTCATGTTTGTTCGACAATTGTGTTGTTTTTTCTTTTAAACATAGTTAGAAGTTGATAAGTAGCACAACGCGCACAAACAATCCTTTGCTCGCTCCCTCGTTAGACGCATTAATTTTTCTTTCAAACATAGTTAGAAGCTGACAAGTAGCACAACACACGCAAACAATCCTTGCTCACTCCATCATTGCTCGCACTCTTTTTTTAAATAATTGTTCGTGAACCAATCAGAACCCTACACATGGCAGTTTGCTTACTCATCCTTGCTCGCACTCTTTTTTATATATAATTGTTCGTGAATCAACAGGAACCCTACACATGGTGTGCGTGCAGAGGCTATCGCACGTAGTGTTGATTTTGATAATGAGATATATATGTGTTGATTTTAGTTATTTGATTTTGTTCGTGAGTTTGATAATTTTGTTTTGAGTAAACCATAATTTAATTAAAAGTGTGGTCTACAAATCACCAACATTACTGATGTTAATATAAACTGACCTACTATAAATGAATAGGTCAACTCCACTAAACTACTAACTGAGTTGACAGTTTTAGAAATTCCTGTGGACTCTACCCCACCCCATATCCCCCACCCCAAACCTACAGATACATGATATACTAGTATATACTACAGTATATAGCAATAAAAAGGGTGGCAGAAAAGATTGAACAAAAACAATGGGCAGCCTACTTATCAGTAAAACTAGTTTTACAAAACCAAAACCATCTGCTCCCAATGTTCTATATCACCCCGTCCTACTATACATATCATATCATCCGTACCTAAAATAACCACATTTTTATCACCTTCTTGCAGATTCTAAATTCTGGGTTTTTATCTACACTTCATTTCAGCTAGTGGGTATTCATCAAAATTTAATCTTGCACAAGTTTTTTATTGTATTTTGGGATAATCCTGTTTTAAAAAAATATGTATATTTATACTTTTAGCAAATTCTAAATTCTGGGTTTTGCTCTACACAGCATTTTAGCTAGTGGGTATCAATCAAAATTTAATTTTGCAAATAATTTCAATGGAAACCAATGGCATCTTTAGCAACAGTTTAGGCCTAGAAATATCATTAAACCATCAACAAAACCCAAATTTCATCCTCCACCACCAACAACCACCTTACACCACTGCACCAGCAAAACAATATGAAGAAGATGAACCACATAGTAACAACACAAACAACCCAACCACTACTGAGGACAGTGGTGGTGATGGCAAGTTGAGAAAAGGGTCACCATGGCAAAGAATGAAATGGACTGATAATATGGTGAGATTGTTGATTATGGTGGTTTTTTATATTGGTGATGAAGTGGGGTCTGATCAGCCACCTGCAGGGGGTGGTGATATGGTGGTGAAGAAGAAAAGTGGTGGTGGTGGTGGTGGTGGTGGTGGTGGTGGTGGTAATGGTCATGGGGTGTTGCAAAAGAAAGGCAAGTGGAAATCGGTTTCGAAAGCAATGATGGAGAGAGGGTTTTATGTGTCACCACAACAATGTGAGGATAAGTTTAATGATTTGAATAAAAGGTATAAGAGGGTTAATGATATTTTAGGTAAAGGTATTGCTTGTAAAGTTGTGGAGAATCAAACCTTGTTAGAGAGTATGGATCATATACCTAAAAAGTTGAAGGAAGAGGCGAAAAAGTTGCTTAATTCTAAGCATCTTTTCTTTAGGGAAATGTGTGCTTATCATAATAGTTGTGGTGGTGGCGCTACTGGTGTAGCGAGTGGTGTGGCCCACCACTCGTCTCCGCCAGAAGTGACCACCACAACAAACCAAAGGCAAATTTGTGTCCATTCTAATCATGATGATGTTGATGATGATAATGATGAGGGTGATGATGATGTTGATGAAGATGAAGATGATTGCGAGCATTTTGAGGAGGAAGATGATGGATTAAGTAGTCGAAAACGGGTAGGACAATGGAGAATGATGTGATGCACCAATTTGATGGTGAAGTGAGTGTGGTGATGCAAGATATTACTAAAAGTGTATGGGAAAAGAGGCAATGGATGAAGGGGAGGATGATGCAATTGGAAGAACAAAGAGTAGGGTATCAAGGTCAATCATATGAATTAGAGAAGCAAAGATTAAAATGGCTGAAATTTTGTTACAAAAAAGAAAGGGAAATGGAGGTTGAGAAGCTAAGAAATGAAAGAGTGAAGCTTGAAAATGAAAGAATGGTGCTTTTGTTAAAGCAAAAAGAAATGGAATTGGTTGATTTTCAACATCAATATGCATCACATGTTCATAAGAGGACTAGTGATCCATCTTCAATTAATGGTTAATGAATTAATTTCATTTCTATCAAAGGTTCATTGTTATTGTAGTGTATATATAAGTTGCTTAGACCTCTATTCATTTTAGCTTTGTTCTGTATTAATGTTAAAGCACAATAGATGCTCACAAAGTCACAAGTAGCAATGAAGAATTAGTTCTTGACACTTACCTACTTGGTCCATCTTCTATTATTGCTTGATTTGTCTTCTTAAATTTTGTTCATGTAATTTTGACATCCATCATTTTTTTCTCTTTGTTTTGAGAATCAGTAAAAAAGCAGTAAACTTCAAATAATAGTTGCACCATTTGATAAGGAGTCTACATGAAAGAAAATTGATAAGGAGTCTACAAAAAAAGAAATCCAAGTAGAAAAGAATTAAAAATGCAAGTAAAAATAGACACACCCAGTGGGACTCGAACCCACAATCGCCTGATTAGAAGTCAGACGCCTTATCCATTAGGCCATGGGTGCTCTGTTGTTTTGCTTCCTTCCATCTTTATATCTATCCTTTACTTTTCATAGAAAGACACTAAAACTGAAGTAACAAACTCACAATCTGTTTTTGTGCTGGGTTCACAACTTCATATGCTTAATGTCTTTCTCAACCAACTTCTGTTACAAGCTATTTCGATTTCATGATTCGTGCTTAAATTAGTTTTTGAAGATTACAAGAGATTTTCAAATGAGTCAGAGAGATCGGCTCATCTAACTCAAGCCAATCTCATTAACGTGTTCAATGTCTAAGTTATGTAGTAAGCAGTGAGTAAAGAAAAATTTGCATCTGATGAGTTTCAAACATGCAATAATCCAATTCCTCTTTTAGTATTTCAATCAATGAAGTACACTCGCATCAATCTAGAAATTAAAGAGAATTATTTGCTCAAAAAACGATTTGAGATTGTAGCAGAACTAGTAATAGCGCAACAAGTAATTTATGTTGATAAAAGTGTTTTAACAATATAGTTGTGTGACTATAATTATCAAGTGTAAACACTAGTTGCTTGTCAATGCCTCTAGCATTTTAATTCGAAGAGTTTAAAAACAAAACGCTAAACATTAGTTGCTTTAAAACGTTCCAAAAACTCCTTGCCAAACATCCACATTAGCTAAGATACACGGTACAAGATCAAACGTACACGAGTGCCCCGGACCTATCAAACCTAACTTCTGAAGACACTATAACAATTAGATTGCAAACCAAAACAATTAACACATAAACAAGAATCAAGGGACTTATTGAGCATAATACATTCTGTTATATTAAATCAGAACCGCCAAATAACCAAAAATCCATTTTTATTCAATTCTTGATCAGGCTATTAAGGAAGGGGCATAAACAACTGGATCAGATATTAGATATTGGATTCTGTGGAACCAAAACTTGCCCCAAACCAAAATGTTAAATACGTGATATAACATACAAGTTTCCATAAGCTATGAGGTTCTAAAGACCTCAGCGGTTCGTGGCGATATACCCATCACCACTTCAAAAAATTAGGGCAAAAAATAACTTAAGTGTTGGGAATGCTGCGAGCTCGTAAATCGTTTCTAATCTTCAAGCTCGATAATCTTGACAACAGATGCATCTCCAACCTTTTGGCAGACCACAACTCGATCATGTGACTTGATCACTCCTGCAGCTTTTCCATGGTCCAAGGCAACCTTCAAGACCGACTCATTTGTTGCACTAGTAGATTCAGCCTGAAAAAAATGAGTTAGGCAAGTGAATAATGATATTGCAGACAGTCAAACAACCATTAGTTAACTTTCATCTGTCATGATAGTAAAACCAAATGTTATAAGATAATAAGAACTTACAGGATGTCGAGGGTCAGCCAGCATGGGGAAAAGACCTCTAACAATAAGTGATTGCCTTGCCTGTCCATTCATTCCAAGGAAAAAATTAGTTAGCTCTATATAAAAATGTGTTTTAACGAAGGGTCCTGCGAAAGTTGCATTAATATGATACCTCAAATGCACCACTGAAACTCCATTTCAATTGGTTAGTCTTAAGCCTGGGAATGACAACTGATAGAACTGGCATTGTTGGGCGATACTTTGCAATTAGTCTGCAATTAAGACAACTTACTTTTTAGAATACAAACGTCTTTATTTATTGAAGGAAAAATAAACATCATATGAATTTCTTCATACGGTTTGTGCTTTGACCGACTTCACAATCAATAATACATACCTTGCAGCCCTTCCAGAAGAAGTGAAGCAAATAATAACAGATGCCTTCACCTTAATGGCAGCACGAACCTAACAAATACATCAAACAAACCAATCAGGATACTGCACTAAAGAGTATTTGATACTTAGAATTTACAAACTGGAAAGCCTATGAGCAAACAATGAATGGTTACCGCAGATGAAGCAATTGACTCCAAGTGACTCATTGGTTCTCCAACATATTTGACAGTTTTCTTGAAGTACAGATCCTGGTTGAAAACCTTCTCTGCCTGCAAGTGATATCCAAACATTTACGAATTTCATCAGCAAAAAAAGTCGCATTAATAAAACAGTAAGTTACATAACGAAGGGGGACCTAACTCTATCCAAAAATCTTTTTTTCAAAAAAAAAAAATATAAGTCCAATACATTTAATTATTCTACTCAACCTTGCACAAATATTTTAAGACTTCAAAAGATAAATAATAAAATTCGAGTGCAATGGAATGTTACCTCAGCACAGATTTTACCAACAATAGATATGGTCTCGACAGGGTATAATCCACGCAGAGTCTCAGCACCAAGAAGAATTGCATCGCTTCCTGAAAAATTTTGATGATTTATTATCAGGATATTGACCTGTTTTGTATGACAAATGAAATCGCTACAGTTGGAATGAGTAACCAACCATCTAAAACAGCATTTGCAACATCAGTTGCTTCTGCACGAGTTGGTCGCAAATTGTCAGTCATACTATCCACAACACGTGTAACCACAGCTGGTTTTCCAGCCATGTTACACTTGTAAAGAGCAGCTTTTTGAAATAAAAACACCTGCAAAAAGTATATCGGTCAGCTTAAGGCCTTGTTACAAACATTTGTGATTTTAATCGATAAAATATAATGATTGATTGTTTAAGGGAAAACATAGAAATAAAATTACAGAAAACAACATTGTAAACAAGAGCTTAAGAGTTAGAACGTAAATTGAGTTAACATTTGAGATTTAAACCATTATTAACCCATAAAGCATGCAATGTTTCTTAACTTCTTCTAAAGATTGAACTTACCTTCTCTGGTGGAAGATCGATTCCAAGATTTCCACGGGAAAGGATGATACCATCTGCCTCTTGAAGAATCTCATCAAAGTGAGTCAGACCCTGTAAAGAAAATGCAGATATTAATGTCATGAAAAATCTCCTTTGAATACACATGCACAAAAAAAAAGCATTTGATTCAAGGACACTCACTTCTACATTTTCAATTTTTGCAAATATCTGAGTTTGACTAAGATCACCATTCTTGGAAAGAAATTCACGTGCCTGCAGTTGCAATACAAAAGGTTATACCATTATACATGTTGAGCACTAGAAATAACTAGATAATGTGAAGTGGGAGGAGTAGCACATATGGAATAACAAAAAGGGAATATGTAGAAGTAGACTTACTTCACGAACATCTTCCGCGTGGCGAGTGTATGACAATGAGAGAAAGTCAATTTTGTTTGCAACCCCCCAGGTGCTAATGTTCTGAAACAGAAGATATGTTAAGACTGTTAGTAGGTTGTACCGTTGAACATGCAATAGTCTTTATAGGCCAATGACCGCTCAATTATGTTCTTGATGGTCAAAAGTAAAATTTTCATGTGAAAGATTAAGCTCGTAGATGCAAGCTTTTTTCCAACTAGCCAGAAAGACCGAGTGATTCAGATGTTTCAGGCACATTAAGGGGTTAATGAACAGCCCCTTCTCAGAGCTGCTAGTAACCACCATTATTGTAAGATTTCTAAAAAAAACCTTTTGGGGTGGGGGCGACAGATATCGAAGAATAAAGCTCTTAAAACATATGGAAAGTCTTACCTCTTTATCTTTTTCAGTGAGAGTAGGAAGATCGATATGAATTTGGGAGGCATGAAGTGTGAACAAAGCCCCAGCTAAAGTTGCAGAATTCTTAATCTTGCAATCAACATCGTTTCCGTCCACTTTGTCAACCTGCGCAAGTTTCATGGTTTTAAGGTTTGAGTATGCAAGTATTCGATATTTCAACAGAAACAGCCAACATGCACAACTGTGTTAGACATGCATAACCACCTCTAAATTGTTTGCCAACCAAATACCAACTCAGCCTACATAGGGAAAAAGAGAAGCACTACATTTTTATAAAACTCAAGAAAATTAATGTCTTACCTCCAGCCACACAGAGGTAGTTTCACTTCCAGTAAACAAGTACTGACCAACAAAAATAGTGTCTCCCTTCTTCACAGCCTGCAAATACCACATAACAAAAAACCGCATAAGCCTATAGCAACCACCAAAAAAGAATCATATATTCTAATGAGCACCAAAACATATTAAGAACACCAAAATTAATTAAAGCTACAGGTTACTATCGTTTCCTTGTTACATGGTTGGCATCAGTTAATAAGTGAAAGGCAATATAAATATGAACAAACATGTATATGCACGAGCATACTCACCTTAGCAAGTCCATCAAAGTTGATTGGTAGTACTTGAGAAGAAGCTTCCTGACCATTGTCAGGGGTCAGGATAACATTATCATCCTGTTGAAGGGAAATGGCCTTCTCACTCTTGTTAACAACCTGCATTTCAGCACCAACTGTATCGAGCATAACCTGGAAGTAAAAGAAATTGAGTTAAGTTCAAAACACTTTGTGATAATCTCGATTCTAAATACGTTTCAGAGAAGAACAGACAGTTACAATACGCCAGCAGCAGATTATATAAAGATATGATCAATTGAAGAGGTATGAAGAAAAGGAAAAAACAAGAACATACAGCGCAAAGCTTCTTAGTGCTCTTGACAGCATCCCTCAGATTATCCAAAGTCTCTTGGTGATAAGCAGAGTCTCCCCATGAAAAATCAAATCTGGCGACTGCATATTCACATTAATCAAATCATCAACAAAAATTTCACATTTAACAACACGACGACACACCAATAAATCAACAAATAAATTTCACTTGTTCCTAACTGAAACAAGTTTCAACGACTTACAAGATCAAAACCAGCCACGATTAACAACATAAGAACAAGTATCGGAAATATAGAGATAAGTTCATATAAAATTACATAATCAATAACTAAATTAACCTATCATTTCAATATTACAAAGTTTACATGTATTGCAATAAGCAATCCATACTTAACATAACAAATATTCAGATCAGCAACATAAGTATAAAACCAACTTAAAACAGAATTTACCTCTTCTATAAATGTAAAACAGCATCACAAGGAGCACCGAAATATTAGAATGATTGATATTATTAGCGTAAATTTGCAGCAAAATAAAATTTGCAGCAAAATCAATTTCAAAAGGCACCTCTAGTAGTAATGTAGTATACTAATATTCTAGCATTTAACATCAGTAGACAAGCATAACAATTATCCAGACTGAAGCTAATACGAAAATTTTAATATAAATTTCACTCGAAAATTTTAATATAAATTTCACTGTTCATTACATAGAGCTTCACAACAGACCTTCAAATCAACAACATAAGTACAAATTAACACAAATAAATATCCACATTGACGTATAAGCATAACAGACTTTTCAAATCGACGACACACATTAACTATAAATAAAATAATAAAACAAATCATTTGCAACCATTCGCGTAAACTAGCAATGAAATCTGTTACAAAATGTGTATCCTACAGTCCTACTCCTACTTAATATCACTATATGAGCATCACAAATCAACAACATGATATCAAATCAACATTACACACACACACAAAATAAATTTAAATAAAATTAAAAAAAGAATTTATACCAGACATGCCAGCCTTAAGGCAACCAGAAATAACATCAACAGATCGTGATCTGGGCCCTAACGTCCCAACAATCTTCGTCATCGCTGGAAAAAAAGTCTACACATACATAACCACGTCAGCAATACATACATATTATTATATAACAAATACATAAAAAAAAAAAAATAAAACAGATCTGTGAATGATGAATTGAATACTTACGGATTTAGAAGGTTCTAGAATCGAAGCCATACGGATCGGTTCTTCCAGAAGCAAGTGATTGGAATGCATTTTGGATGATTTTGTGATTTGATGAAGGGTGTGTGTGTGTGTGTGTGTGTGTGTGTGTTGGGGGTTGTTGATGTGTGTGATTTGTGATGTATGAATGAATGAAAAGTTTGAGAGAATATGCTTTATATTGTCTTTGTCTGTTTATAAAAAGAGAACATGTGGAAGAAGGGGAACCCGGTTTTTGTGAAACCATTCCACATAGGTTTCGTTCTCCCCAAGCCACTATTGCTTTTTTACTTTCTAGAAGTTTATATCAATTTTATGTGATATTATTAAGAGAAATGATAGAGATATAAACTTTGTTAAACTCTTAAAACAATTGTTATTATTCTACATGCAGACAGACTCCACTTATATTACAATCCATTTAGGATGATGACACTTGATTTTAAATATAAGTTTAGGCTTAAATTTAAGTCTCTCTATCATTTCCCATTGCTAAAATTATAAAACTGAATTGTGTTTTGTCGACTTTATTTTTATGCACTAATTGCACATCTAATATCACATATTTATCATTTTATTTAATAGCGTATCACATCTAATTTTGCATAATCGATTATATCTCTTCGCGCAAACATTAATTCTTCACAAAAATTATACCGTTTTTATTGTCGTCTCACTCGCCTCGCATGTTTTCATTACACTAAATTCCGACCAGAACGAAATCGAAGATGATACGATGTAGTTACGAAGTGAGAGTCACGTGATAAAGAAGTGGGACTCGTTCTCACCCAAAGGTTTCTACACTACGACCTACTACGATCCGATTACGATTGGTTCAACAGAACGACGTGAGACCCACGACATTTGACAAGGCTGGACTTTCCTTTCCTATAAAAACATTAAATTATAAGTTGGACTTTAAAAGTATAGATTGTGAATTGCCTGTAAATATATACTATCCAATTTTAAATACTTCTTTCGTCTCAAAATTATTGTCAAGAGACAAAAATCACAAAATTTAATAAAAGTGGGACTACTGTTATTTTCAGCCACTTATATAGAATATTTTTTCATTAAATTATCTATTTCTTACTAAAAATGAAAAGTGAACAGTTTTTTTCTTCTTTTTTTTTAGACATCATTTTCAGAAAAGAAATATGGACTATTAATCTGAGACGGATGAGTAATTTATACAATCAGGTCTTACGCTCTCATCATCTCATTACAATGGATCATATCTTACCACATCAATATCTTCAACAACCATAAAATATCGAATGTTTTTATCAAAGATTAACAACATACTTCAAAGGGCCTATAAGAATTCCAATGAACGTGAATTTTTGTCCATCATTTTTTACATGGGTTAGGCATCAATGTTTATGTTCACTTACTTTGATTAGAGTTACAGCCGCACAAAAATACTTTATTTTGACGCATCAGCTTACAAGAGCACAAACATGTACGTGCAATGTCGTAGCTGGTATAACGGAGGCCATGTACAAAGCCGCTTATATGATAATTAAACATGACGATCGAATATATATTGTAAAGATGTAGCTTTAATTTTTATAGGTTTTTTTTTTTTTATCAATTCCGGCCACTTGAAGTTAAGTTTAACCAATATTTAAAACAAAAATTCATACGTCAATATTTTAATGCTAGAAATAATATATAAAGAGACACGAATATATAAAAAAGTATATACTTGCACATCCTCTTATACGGCTATATGTACGTGCATAGTAGCATAAAACTATCTCTCTTTGAAAGACATAAAAATATTTTGTCGAGCAATATGTCATTTTCACCCATCCGATATTTTTCTACAGTTGACCACACAAACAAACATTCAAAGGCCCAAAAGGACCCCAAGGACCCGCCGAAATTGTATATGTACAAAACTGGTTGTCTGCTTCGCGAAAAGCCACACAAAAATGAAAGATATCGTGTCCTCGAGTATTATTTCTTGCATGTGGCTAGGGTCATTTTCACATCTACTTATATATTTTTTATTTTTTATATTCATATATCTTTGTCGTCTCTTTCAAGTACCATCCTAGTAATATTATTGATTCGGTGTCAATATATTCGTAAGATGATTAATATTTAATCATTTTATGAATCTACAGAATAACACAAATAAAAAACTATCCATGTGATTTAATGACAACAAGGACCTTTACTCATACAAACATATACGTAGTAGAAGCTTTGAAATTCAAAAGAAGGAATGAATTTAGATGCCATAACAAAATCAGGACTTCTCAAACATGCCATGCTGAATAGTTTGAATGCTTAGTCATGACTTCTAGAAAAAATTGACACAACTGAAATATTTTGCTAGAAAGCCTAGAAGTCATCTACATTTATTCAAAAAAAAAAAAGTCGTCTATTTGACTATTTGTTTAATGTGACCACAATAGATGGTTAATAAACAAATGAAATACAGTTACTTATAGTCAATCCTTGTTTAAAGAAAGAAAAATCGAGATTTTGTTGATGGTATAATATTATTACGCTCTGTTGTGGATTACGCTTTGGTTCATTAGCTATATCAAGTTGCATATTAGTTTCATGAAAATCTTCAACAAACTGAACTTGAGCCATGGATCCACCCACATGGGAGCCAGGTGTGACGCGGGTCACACCCGATTTGATAAAATATGTATTTTTTTGCACATGCAACTTTTAATTTTACTTAATATATTCTTTATAAGTCAATTTTAGTACTCATAATCATAATAAAAAAAAATTATGCAATACCTTTTCAAAAATCTTGATTCCGTCTCTGGAGCATGCAATATCCTAGTGTTTGCTATGAACTCATGCCATCAAGGCATCAAGCATTCAAACTTCGTTTCTATTATTTCTTTATAACTTTAAGCTCGAATCATTCATAACTAAGGACAATGACTTCTTTTCACAATTTGCTTTTGATTTTAATAGCATTGTATATCGTCATTAGTTCCCCATTGGCTTTTGCATTGTTGTGATAAATAGTAAATTTGACCTTTGGTATCATTTGAAGGTTGGAGCCATTGTGCTCCTTTTTGCTTCACGAGTCATTGCCCATTGCTTTTAAAAGAATCGTGAAGACACTGTGGTCTCAAAGCAACGGTTTTTCATTGGTTCAGTATCATTTCTTAAAAACGAGTAAGTTATCTTTGTCTTGATGGTTTTTTGATTATTACTGCATATTTAGCATTCTTTTCACCTATGGTGTTAGTGAAACTAGCAATAGCACCGGCATCAAATAACTTTCGTTTTAGACTACTCCCAACAATCACACCACTTCACAATTCACCTCAAGCCTCAGCGTCATATCAACTTTCTTTCTTCCCTCACTACCTCTCACTTTTCACCCCCAATGGTCACACCACCTCACCTGTCAACCTTATTTATTTATTTATTAAAAAACTAAAACTTTTATTTATTAAATTAATAAAAACGTTACATAGATAATTAAAAACGTAAATGTACGAAAATAAAAACGTAAACATTACATAAATAATTAAAAACGTAAACTAAAATAGGAAATTCCACCTCACATTGATCACTTGCTTTTGCGCCTCAACCCGTTAGCGTTGTTCTTGAGTCATCAGTAGGCTGCAGATAGAACATTTCATTTTTTTGACGTTGTTCCATTTCTTGGATTCTCAACTCTTGTTGCTTCAGTTCCAGCTCCTGTCTTTTGATCTCTACAAACGATTCAACGTTTTGTGTCTTTTTTACGTTGTACGGCTAGTTAACAGTTGTATATTCATTGACCATCAACCTAGCCAACGCGACCTCATTGAAAAATCCTGAACTTGCCGATGACACTGCCCCTTTCTTCTTCTGCGCTTTTGCTCTCCCTGCCCATTGGACATCGAACTCCCTCCACTTCCTTTTCATCGTCGTCTCCAGCATGCACATTCAAATTAAAACCACCCTGCACAGACGACGACATGTTGAACGAACTAGAGCCCGAAGACTTGTATCTCTTGCTTTTTGTTTTTCTTTTCTTCAAAGTCGGAACTTCCACGTCTTTCCATTTCACACAATCTTTCAATTCGACCCAAAGAAATGCGAAGTGTAAACGGGGTTCCATATTCAGCTTGATATTCCAAAAGTGCTTGTTGGGAGTAATCACTTTGTCCGTCTCCACTCACCGCCATCTGAAAGACGTTGTGGTACACACCACAAAATTGAGCAAATTTTTGACGCAACATCTTCCATTTCCAGTTTATAGTAGGTCTGACTTGGGTTATAAGACAATCTTTCTGCATGCGTGCTAAAATCTCATTCCAAAATCCAGCAACCTTTCTCGCATTACCAGTAATGCTATATTCGGATACACGAACCCAAGCTTTTGCACAATGCAATTCCTTCAAGTAGATTGTCCACGGGACATCTATAACACCCTCAAAAGATCAACATAGCGGAAGGCTAATTGGGGTGTTCATGGGTCGATCATAGTCAATAATCATAGAAAACGACTCAAAAGAGACGTTTTAATAAAAGTTGTTATCACTCAAGAAAAACTCATAGTTTGTTACAAAACACTTCCAAATTGTTTTAGATGGTAAACAAAAGATAGATCATGAGTTTGTAAGAAATGATAACGTTATGTTTACACCACAAATAAAAGGTCTTGCAATGCCCGCTCCGTGCCATAGAGATGTTCTTCAATGATTACCTGAGATAACATGCTTAAAAGGCCAACAACAATGTTGAGTGAATTCATAGGTTTATAGTTAATCAGTTTGAACACAAGAACATGATAATTGTAAACTAACAACTTATCATAAAGAAAATCACAGATTATTATGAGCTAAGCTCATGCAACCAATACTCAACTGCATATACCAAATTACTGGTGTGCGTAATAGTTTGCCCCCAATGAGGTAATAGCCAATTACCTAATGCAATTCAAATATGGTGCGCCCCGGTTATTTCCGATAACCAAGACGGGGTCGTTACTCCCCATAGTACTATTCACGATGTATGCATTCACTCGCAAGTGACTAATGGTTCATGGTGCAGGGGTCTTTCAGCTAATAACTTAGGCAATACTAATAATCAAGTAGCGAACATTTGTAAAAACCTTATGTTCTAGTTTAGAGCATGTATCTCCCTCGCGGGGGTTGTAAATATAAGTAAAAGTGAGGCTATGAACTCACCTTAGCAAAAATGAACAAGCACAAAGAGATCAAGTACGATATAGTTGTGGCTCCAACCCGGAACCTAAGAACGAGATGGCAAGTCTCAGAATAATGATAAACCTTTGGTTCACGACCAAAATGATAGAGGATTGAATGCACCATTCAATATAGCGTTGAATATACAATAAAATAGATCGATATTAGCGTTGATTTTACTAGTATGGATAGTGCTTAAAGTTCAAGTTCAAAATACGTGCTATATCGACTTAGTTTGATATTCATCAAAAGTTCACACTTATGTATAAGTGAAATGTTTCCCCGTTGTCGATTTATAAAAATAACGATGTTGCCAAGAGTGTGGTTTATTTACTTTTAAAACGTGTCAATATCGAATATCGTTTTCATATAATTATATACTTATAATTATATATTAATAGTTTTAGTTAAATATCGACGTAATACTTCGCGTTATAAACTTTAGGTCATCAAAATACTTGTTTTTATAAAGTCGTTATAAGTTTACAAGTTTTCTCAACATTTTCCTAAATTTACACTTTTTACCCTCAAGTTATAAAATGTATAAGTTTGGCCCCTAAACTTTAGAAAAATGACAATTTGTACCCAAATATATTTCGTACTCAATATATCCAGAATTGACAGTTTTGGTCCCTCATTAAAACTGTTTTTACAAAATCATTCCAAAAAGTTATATTTTACACTTTCGGTCCTCCAAGTTTCAAGGTTTACATTTTTTACACAAAACTTTTATTTCCTTTCTAAAACAAGTTTCCCTTGTTTACAGTTTCTACCCTAGACTTTTCCCATGCACACGTTATACGTACAAAAACAACCTTTAACTTTCCATAATGTTTATTTTTAACCCGAAAACTATATATTTTGCAAACTTAGTCCAAAACTACATTTTGACTAGAGTTAGCTTATTAATCTCTCACATTAGCTTATAATAGCTTATAGTTAGCTTATAAACTTATTTTTATTGTCAATGGGCCGATTAAAACTGTTTGGGCCGAGGGTTTAACGTAATTGGGCCTTTAGGCCCTTTATAGGTTTCGTTTGGTTTAGAGATTAACCGCGACATGGGGGGTTTAATGGTTTCGTTGAGTCATTTTTAGTGTTGTTAACTTGGTTCAAGTGCGTTTAAGGTTTCTTTGGCTAGAATGCAAGGGTAAAGTGAGGTTATGAAAGTTTATACGCGATATATAGTTTAAGATAAATGTGTAACGAAAGTTTAGTTTTAAACAAAACGTGTAATGAAGTTTATAACATAACGCAAGTCGTATGTTAAGAGTTTAGTTGGTATGAAGACGTTTCGATTTGTTTTCTCAACGTTTTAGTGCGTCGATATATTATAAAACCTTTCATATAGTCGATTATTTAAAGTACAACAATAAGTGAACGTGTGATATTTAATCTAACGAGAGAAATGAAATGTTGGAAGAGTTGAAGTGGACTTACAACACCCTAGGGGTGGAGGACGAGATTCAAAGTGGCTTAGAACACGACCAAACTATAACCCTTCGCTCCTTATACCCAAGCAAACGACCAAACCTTGCGTTTTCCTTTGCCCCGATTTACCACAGTGGACGAGTTGAATGTTTGTGAGAGTGAGGTGAGTTTTGAGGAAACTTGTTAAGTGATGAGTGTTTGGTAGATTCAACCAAGTGTTTTAGATGTTAGTTATATAGAAGAACTAGGTATGGCTCTTTCTAATATTATATTTGTGATTCTTCTAGTTCCAAGGGAAAGAAAGATGGAGGGTGTTATGTCTTAAGCATGCTACGATTTGGCAGCTGAGTTTGTGGGCATGCTTCGGGTCGAGTCTCATCAAAATGGGGCAAGGAAGCACATAATCCTATGGGTAATAAAGTCAAAAGAGTCAAAGTGATTTTTAGGTTAATTAAAATATGTTTAGGGTGGCTTAGCTTTGCTTTGTGTCTCCTTTGTTTACATGTTTCCTCAAATAATATCTTCATCACTCAAGCATTTACATTTTGATTAATCACATTTTTTATATGCCTCTAAACCATAATGTATGTTAACATTTTTAGATCAAGCATGTTTTGGTTTCTTAAAACAAAACATTACATATGTATTTATATTTAACATATTTCTAAAAATAGAAAACAACATATGACATCATGTGATGCATCATTGAAATCTCTAGAGGATTTCACTAGATATTTTGTGTGGATTTATACTCTACATATCTTACACAATCTTGGATGGATTTGGTTGACTTTGGTAAGATTTTGGTAATCTTGCTGTCAGACCCCGGCGGCACCAAAATATTACATGGGCGGAACCCTTTTTATGGGGTCCGTGGTCCGTGGTGATTTCTGTACATTTTGGCTATAAATAGCAAGCCAAACCAAGTTGTTTTCTCATCCCTTTCTAGCATAATTACATACATTCCTTCTCTCTAACATTTCTAACTCAATTTCATATCATCATAGTGATCCTCTTTTGTAGCAAAGAAGATCAAGGCATATTCAAGCTTCAACAAATAGTTGAAAGTCTTGTTTGTTTTGTTGTTGTATGATCTAGTCTTATTTTTACATCATTGTTGTACCAAACCATCGTAAACTTGTGAGTATGAGTGGTTAGTATTTTAGTCCTTAAAATACATTGTGTGTGGGAGTGGTTGTACCCTTGGAAAAGAACTCGACATCTAGCTTAGTGTCGGAAATAGTGTGTAAGCAAAGTGTAAAGGTTTCTCCGCCGGAGAAAGGAGCTTGTTGACTAGTGAAGTTAAACTCTCGAGTGTGAGACTCGGGGAGTGGAGTAGGGCAAGGAAAAAGAGTCCTTGTAGACCGAACCACTATAAACAACTTGTCGTAGTTTGATTGTTTCTTTCCTTATTTACTCTTTATATATATATATATATATATTGCTTGCATATTGTTTATTATTCACTAACATACCTAAGATCAATATCAATTGATCTTTCAATAAGTTTCAAAACAAAGTTTTTAATCGGTAAACTATTCAACCCCCTTCTAGTTTTCCACAATTGGACCAGAGCCTCGTTGCTCAAGAATTTCTCAAATATATTGTATTTTATAAACTTGAAACGATCCATGGATTCCGAAAACTTTAAAGAAGGGCAATCTATGCAAAGACCACCACTCTTTGAAACCAATGGATTTATCTATTGGAAAAACCGTTTTGAAACATATGTAAAATCAAAAGATATAGATCTTTGGTTTGTTATAATTAAATGAGACTTTAGTTCTACAACAAAAGATATTTCTATTGATGATCAAAAGAAATTAATATCTAAAAATAATGAAGCTAAAATGATGCTTTATAATGCTTTACCTATAAAAGAATATGAAAGAATTTTTATGTGTGAAATCGCAAAAGAGATTTGGGAATCTTTGATTATTACACATCAAGAAAATTCACAAGTCAAGGATAACAAAATTGATCTTTTTGTTCAACAATATGAACAATTTGTTATCCCTGAAGATGAAACCATTGATTGTGGATTTGCTCGCTTTAATACTATTATTACTTCTCTTAAAGCACTTCATGAATCTTTTCGTAGTAAGAACTTTGTCATGAAATTTCTTAGAGCACTCCATCCAAAGTGGAGAGCTAAAGTAACGGCTATTGAGGAATCAAAAGATCTCTCAATAATGTCACTTGACGAGCTAATCGAAAACCTCAAAGTACACGAAATGGTGATGAAGAAAGATTCGGAGATCAACAAAGGAAAAGAGAGAAAGTCAAATCCGTTGCTCGAAAGGCAAGAACGGAATCTAGTGATGATGACGAATCTTGCTCCGGTAGTGAAGATGAAGAGTATGCCATGGCCGTTAGAGATTTCAAGAAGTTCTTTACAAGAAGAGGAAAGTTCGTAAGGCAACCTCGAGATGAAAAGAAGTCATTCTGAAAAGACCAAGATGACAAAAGAGGAAAAGGTGAAAGGAAGTGCTTTAGATGCGGTGATACAAGTCATATAATAGGAGATTGCCCCAAGCCACCTAAAAGCAAAACTCAACAAGCTTTTGTAAGTGGTGCTTAGAGTGATAGTGAGGATGATGAAGAATCAAGCAATGATGAGATCGCTCTAGTGGCACATGAATCAAATGAGGTACATTCCGACTCATCTTACTCTTCTATTGATGATGACACTTTGCAAAAACAATATAATCAATTGTGAGCTTAGCTAAAAAATCATAACTAAAAACAAGTTTGTAAAGACTAAAAATGAATTTTTAGAAAATGAAATTTATGGGTTAAAAGAAAAGGCAAAACAATTAGAAAAAGAGAAAGCAAATGACGATGATTGCAAATCATGTCAAGAGCTTAGTCTTGAAATAGAAAAGCCAAAACTCACACAAGAAGTTCTCATCGAACATAACTCTAAGTTTAAAAGGTTTAACAAAAATATTGCTTGTGCCAATGAAATAGTTAGAATTCAAAAAGTACCAGGAAACATGAATGGACTAGGTTTTAATGAAGTACTAATTCCAAATAGTCAAACCAAAACGGCCGAAAAGACAAACAACTGTCAAAACTGCTGCAAGATAAAGACGGACGAGACGGACCCAAAATAGGGTTCCGCCTGCTGAAAGTTTTGGTGTCGTGGGGACTGCAGCAGGACAGAATGTTTGCAATACGGACCGTAGTGAATTTGTCAAGGTAACAAAGAAAACCAAGGATATTGTTAAACTAAAACCTGCTGTTATATTAGGAGTAGGACTTGCTAGAAATGAATTTAGATCTAAAACTACTTAACAACGACCTAAAACACCTATTGCCAAACGTCCCTTTCCCAAGAGTAACCACAACATACAACCCAACTATCAACATGCCGGTTGAAATCAAAACTTCCCTAGACCATATCAAAATCCAAATTACATGCCATGGAACCCTTACCCATCATTTCCATACATGAACCAAGTAAATGGTATGCTTAACCCAAACGGACCCATGAGATATTGGGGACCAAACGCTTGAGTTATTTGTGTCATAGGTATGCTTGAAAGTTGGATTAGAACCTGATGAAAGGATAAAAGATAGTGGATGCTCAAGACACATGACGGGCAACAAAAGCCTCTTCTCAACATACCAAGAGTATGACGGAGGTAATGTCACTTTGGGTAGCAATCTCAAAAGAAAAATCATTGGCAAAGGTACGATCGCTCATAACTCCCTAACTATTGAAAATGTTGCTCATGTCGATAGGTTAGGATTTAATCTACTTAGTATTAGCCAATTATGTGATAAAAAGTATAAAGTAGTATTTGAAGAAAATGGTAGTAAAATACTAAAAGATGGTATCACCATAGCTAAAGGAGATAGAAAAAAATAACATATACGTCATGAAAATAGATAAAACATCTAATGACAAACTTTTCCTAACAACCTTAGATGATAACTCTACCCTTTGGCATAGACGATTAGGTCAAGCTAGTATGAGACTTATCCAAAACCTATCCTCAAAAGAGCTAGTTAGAAATTTACCAAAACTAAAATATGACCAACATTTTTGCGACGCTTGCAAAATTGGTAAACAAACTCATAGTAGCCATAAGGCTAAAAACATGGTGTCTACATCTAAGTGTCTAGAGCTTTTGCATATGGACTTGTTTGGTCCATCCGCTATAAGAAGTTATGAAGGCAACCTATACACTTTGGTCATAGTAGATGATTACTCAAGGTTCACTTGGACATTATTTTTGAAAACTAAAAATGAAGCTTTTGATAAATTTGAAATACTTAGAAAGAAAATTCAAAATCAACTAGTTTTTAACATTGTGTCAATCCGAACGGATCATGGTCGCGAGTTCGACAATGAAACACAATTTGGAAACTTTTGTGATACAAATGGTATAACACATAACTTCTCGGCTCCTCGAACACCTCAATCTAATGGAGTTGTAGAACGCAAAAATAGAACCATTCAAGAAATGAGTAGAACAATGCTTAATAACAGAACATACCTCAAAAGTTTTGGTGCAACACCGTTGATACTTCTACATACATTTTTAATAAAGTTTTAATACGTCCTTTCTTGAACAAAACACCATATGAATTATATAAAGGCAAAAAGCCAACTTTAAGATATTTTAGAGTGTTTGGGTGTAAATATTTCATTCTTGATACCAAATACTATCTCACCAAATTTGACCCAAAGCCTTATGAAGGTGTATTTCTTGGTTACTCACAAACTAGTAAAGCTTACATCGTCTTAAATAAAGAAACAATGAGAGTCGAGGAATCGTTGAACATAACATTCGACGAAAGTCCACCTCCTTCTAAGACATCACCTTTGGTAGATGATGACTTAGTTGAAAGTCAACTTGTAGAAAGTCAAGAAATAATTGAAAATGACAAGGAAGATGAACCATTAAATAATAAAATTATACACATCAAAGAATCCAAAAGTCATCCTTTAGAAAAAGTCATAGGACAACTAAATCAAAGAACATTAAGATCACAAGCCCAAAATCAAAGTAACTACTTTTGCTTTGTGATTTGCAGCGAAAGAGGCAACGTCAAGCTTGACTCACACAAGCTAGCCACTTGTGAATGACTAACCGTGAGAAACTTAAAACGGCCCAGATTAAAAATCAATAATAGAAGTTTGTAGTATACGGGTAACTCAAACGTGTTAGGTTTGAGCACCGAGATCGTTCGACGAGGTTGAATGGAATTTCTAACTCACGCCCCGATAATCGGGATTCGAATAAGAAAAGGGAATAATATGAAGTTATCTAAACTACGGATAAGGAAAGCATATGTGTTAGAAACAAAGACCTTGATAGATCTTAAGCACTAAAAGGAGATCGTTAGCTTTGCCTATGTAATCACAAGCAAACTAATAGAAGATCTCTACAACTTGGTATTGTAGCGGAAAATAAATACAAGTTATAGTAACTAAGAACACTTTTGATCCTCTATGGATCTTTGATTATAGAAACTCTATGTTTCAGATAGAATACAAGACTTGAGAAACTTAAGAAAAGCTTATCTATTACAAACTAATATGGTTTCTTATATAGGCAAGAAACCCTAATGAGCGCTGACATTTTACGCCCTAATACTAAACTAGACTAAGCATGCAACTAGACAAGCATGCAACTAATCATATTGTTTTGTTAATCATCGTGTTTATTCCGAGTAAGCTCTACATAATACGGCGCCAACCTATACATACGGCACCGACTTTTACCTAAACCGAGCTTATCTCTCCCACGTGGTTCCCACTTTCAAGAAGAACACACTATCTCGCTTTATTACCTTCATCAAGTATAACTTGGCAAGATCAATTCTTCTTCGCAGTAATCTCTTCAACCAAGCTTCGCGTAATCAAGAGTTTGTGCTTCGCAGTAATCGAGATTACCTTAATTCCCAACAATCCTCCCCTAAACTGGAATTTGACTAGGTTAAGTTCCAGTTTCCTTGATAGATCTATACTGTTGTTGAGGATTGTAATGGCTTCCTTGAGGATTGAACCATAATGTTGTTTGAGCAATGAATGGACAAGGTCTGGAGGAGCAGCAACTGAACTGTGAAACACCAGATCTTTGCAGCAACATATGACATTGTGTACATCAAAACATATAAGTTTAATACTATTCTCATCACTTCCAGGTGTGTTAACTCCTGTGAGAGGTGAATCATCGAAATTAATGGATTTGATGTCTCTTTACCAATAGCCATTACTACTGGAGTAGCCACATGTTTGAGTTCGAAAACTATGGTACATTGATAACCATCTGATTTATTGGCAAATCAAAGAACCATATAAACGGATTTGTCTTGTCTTTACCGTAGCCGCTTGCTCGTGACTAGTCAATTCTTAGGATTGGTGAATTGAGAACCAAATATGGATTCGCTTGTCTTTACCACATGCCATATACATGTGGACTAGCCAATTCTTGGATTCCAAACAGAATAGACCATGGTGAATTGATGACCATACAACTCTCAAGAAGCTAGCATGGGTGGTTATAACCCTATGGTTTTGAGCAAACCATTACAATTTATCAATGATTTGATGTGTCTTTACCAAAGTCGCACTTTGGACTAGCCAACTCTTTGATATACAAAAGGTAGATCGGGTGAGTTAAAGACCATCGACAAAAATTCTACATAAAGTAGTTTTTTTTTTTTTTTTTTTTTTTTTTTTTTTTAACTAAAAACAATTTATAAACCAAAAAAGCTTAATAATAAGTTGAAAAGGAAAATATAAAACCTAATTTTTATTAAATAAACGCTATCACTATTTTTAAAATGATGTTTGTGTGGATTGGTGAAAGTCGTTTACTTAATAAAATTTGACAAACAGAGGCAAATAACACAAGAAAAGCGATTAAAATGAACAAAACAAAGTAGTGTGTGGAGTACCAATTGTCCCGATTGAAGAAGAAGAGGCCTATTGCAATTGTTGCAGTTGAGTTTTGATCAATCCGACCGAGTTAAAGCAGATTGTCTTTCATTTCCCATGTGATCCGGAGGAATTTCCAATTTCGAATCAACATCTTTTCCATAAGTCTTTAGGCAGAGGATACTTTCTTTCGCATAACAGCACACCGTGATTCCACCCTTAGTCTCAAGGACATGCACCCGAGGGAGAGGATAGAATCTCCAAGATATAAGCTTCCACCGATGTGAGTTTACCCAAATGGAAGATGCTTTGTCGTTGGGAATGTGGGAGTTTAACAAGATTTGAAAATCTCTGGCGTGTACATTCCGAGCCTTGAGGTTCTTTGTTGCAATAATGGGTGGAAACTTGAGTAAACAGAGAAAGTAAGTCCGCTTCTATCTATCAAGTGTAGAATTTCCTTCGTAAAGGTGAATTCCATCAAGTAGAGTCCCTACGAAGAAGAACATTCATCCGATCTTCCTTCAATGTCCAGTTATCCCATCTTCCGAGTTTCCATCAGAAAATCAGCAGCAGCATTCTTCTATGATAAAAGATGAGTCATTAGCTTCAAGATCCAAAGGAGAAATTTTGGCCTTAGACTTCTTTCTCCTCCCGTGCAGATAGATCTCCCGAGGGGAGCATTTTCATCTTGTGCTTCAGAGGGGCATGAATCAAGAGATGGAGACATGGTTGAAGCACGGTGCTTTCATCCCGGGATATCCTTATAGCCTTTTCTGCTTTGGTTTCGCGAGATCGCTTCCTTAACTTTTAATCTTCATCGTGACAACAGGTGTTACTGTGGGAGAGGGAGCTGATGCTTCAGGTGCTTCAGGAGGAATGGAAGATGGTTCAGCAGATTGACCCTTGGCAGTAGAAGAAGCAACTTCAGAGGTTGCTTCAGCAGGAATGACTGGAGAAGATTCTTTGGTTGTAGCATCAACAGCCTTGAGTCTTTTGGCTTCTGGAGCAGCCTCATTCTCTGAAGTCCTCTTTAGGTTGAGAGATTTTGCTAAAGATAATGATCTTTCCTCCATGATTTGGTTATATTTGCGATACAGGACATGATCAGGAAAAGCCTTGACTTGTTTCATTGTTAGGCCAGAGTTGGACCGTGAATATTGGTTTTTCACCACCCTTCTTATTTCATCTTTAGTGGGAGGTTTGTTTTGGCCTTCGAGCTTGATCGCCTCTTTGTGCAAGTGCTTGCTTCCTTTGTCTTCCCTGAGTCCTCATTCGCTCCACATAGTTGTCACTAAGAAAATCTCCACCTAGGATACTTTGAGCTAGAGAAGGTCTTGAAATGACATGCTGAGTTAGAACATCCCATTGTGCAAGCAGCATCTGAACCCTCAATTCATCTAGTTCTTTTCTTCTCTCAGGAGTTAGAGATGAGAATTCTTCTGTTTCAAATTGTTTAGCCAATGCTGCATCTTCCTTTGACTTCTCAAACTCTGCCAATCTACTAGCTTGACCTAGTCTTTCCTCCTCGGTCACTAGGTTAGGACCAAGCTCATCTTTAGTGATGACATTTTTCCCTTTGTCATCAGGCTGCTTAGCACATTCTTCTTCAGTAAGATCAACTACAGGAATTTCTTCTGGAGTATTTAAATCAACATGTTGATGTAGATTATCAACTGAGGTGGTCAAGACAACAACATCAGGATGATCTGCTGACGGTGAAGGGTCTGATGGTTCTTGAACAGATGAAGTCTGTCCAAGGTCTGGAGTTGCATCCTCCATTTGTATATCAGCAGATGCAGCCTTATCAACTACAGGTTCCTCTCAAGCTTCGTAAGAAACCTTGTGAAGATCGATCTCTTTCTTCCGTGTACGTAATGTGTTTCGCCTTCTTTGATGAAGTGGCACCATCGATGAAGGGTCATTGAGAGACACTTCACCAACATTTCTAGAGATCCAAGGGAGGAACTTCTTGCTCTTCATCGAGGAAACCACCAATTTCCTTTTGACGACCCTTCTATTTTGTGCTCTAAGATCTTAACCGATTCTGCAGCTCTTCAATTTTACCCCAAGAGACAATTTGGTCTCGCAAGTTCCTTTTTCGATCATTAACCTCAAGAAGATACCGCTGACAAGAGCATACATGATGAGAGTGTAAAGGAGTCCTCACCCACCAGCAGATTGCTCGTGGTAAAGGGAGCCTCATTGGACCTTTCAAAGTAACTCGGTCATGCTCAATGCGGGAATATCTTCATCAAGAGGATCCCTCACAGACATGGTGTGGGTGGTCTATTAAGCTCGACTCAACATGAGTATCAAGTGTGGGTGGAGGATCGGGACAGGTGGTCGGTCAGAGCAACATGAGTTGCTTCAACAAGAGAAGATGGGCCTCATCAATGTTGACCAATGGATTACCATCAAGAGCAACAGTGAAGTAGAGGATTATGAGCCACATTCTCCTCATTAGCGACCTCATTACCTTGGGGCAACATAGCACTAACAAGGGATGATGTTCCCTGAAAGTGAGTTTTCATGGTTGCAAACAATTTAGCAACAAGGAACTTATAGGATAAAAAGCTTGTGCTTGGGTAGAGGTGTCTAATATGATTTGTAAAACCTTGGGTACATTAAAATTTTCCTTTGTCTTTTGAATATTTTCAACCATGTTTTCGAAAATATACTTAGAAAAATTGAAAGTTACCCTCGAGAAAGACACACAATACCATATCCCCCCCGTTGAGAACTCGTCCCATCCTCCGCCTTGTTGCTCATGCATTGAGCAAGCAGTGAACCAGAACCTCCATTTGGGGCGTAGTTCCTTCTTTAGCCACATATCGCTTCTAGTACCACGATAGCCAATAGCCCTTAGCCCATTCAACACATCTTCCCGATTAGAGTAAATGCTCCATCAAGATCTTCCGTGTGAAGCTTCCTTCCGATTAGGTCCTCGGTCACAATGCACTGCTTCATCAATCATGCCCCTAATCTCTGCCTCACTCCTTTTCTCGCTAGCTGCCCAAAATTGAGTAACCAATGATTCATATATCTCATTTGGAGAATGAGTTAGAGCATAACGTATCTTGGACCTTTTCAGAATTCCACCATTGGTTCTGCATAGCTCATAACCTTTGCCATTACCTTAAAAGCAACTTTGTTGTGATCATATTTAAATTCAAGACCCATGAGGAATATGAGTGTTTAGGATTATGATTTTGAAATGGTGAGAGTTTGTGTAAGTGGAATGAGAGGAATTTGTTCTGCTCAAGCGAGTGATGGTGGATGAAGTGTTTTGCCCAAATTATGGTCAAAGAAAATGGACCGCTTGGTTGACCATTGTCGACGTAAGACACCTTTGACCCAACCCAAAATAACACTCGGTAGAATCACAAGATCAATCATCAAGTTATGGCATCAGCAGAATGCATCAAAGATAAGAAAATCTTCGGTAAGTTTCTAGAATTACTGTGCCACCCACTTGCATTAAACTCATTGAACCTCGAACCCGTCTATAAAATGATCCCAATGTAACTCATCTTTTCACCAAGATCCCCAAATATTTACCACAAACCCTAGAAGCCAAATAACCTCAATTAACCCAATTGTGCCATGAATACCAAACCTGAGGTCATAGATCTTACTTCCTCAGCTTCCTCATCCTCTTCATCATCATCAAGTGGTGAATCAAACCCATGGTTCTCTTTACTTTCCTCAACCTCTCCAAGACCTAAAAATCACCCTTCTTCCTTCTTCGTAAGATGACAGTAGTGAATCCAAGTGAATCACGATGATTCTCGATGACTCCTATAAGGAGGGAACTTACTCCCAACCTCCAAAGACCTCGGTCTCAACAAAGACCTCGTGCCAGAACCGCCACTCCCCAAAGATAGAGAGGTGGTTCTTGGTCTCATCGCGCCATCTTTTGGTGCATGAACACACATCGATAGAAGAAGGGCTTGAGGAGGGTGGATCGATTGTATTTCGATTGAAATGAGTAGATGAAGCACAAAGGACACGATAGTTCTCTTCGTCATCCCACGTGGTCATCGCCATCGCCAATCGCTTTCATCAATCCATCCCTCCATTTTGGTCCTTAGCATCTTCGTCGCTCGGTCGCATATCCAACCACCCGCTTAGACCGAATGGGTGGTTATGCAAGACTCTACAAAAGCAAAGCCAAGATTTAACGATATCCAAAGATTCGATTAGATTTCAAATGAAAGATATACATTAGATTAGGCTTAGCTTAAGTTTATCGTCAGATCTTGAGGATGCAAAATAGAAGTAGGTTGACTTTATGTAAGTCGAAGTCAGAAACTGCTTCTTGAATGAATGAATGAACAATTTGACTTTCAATTTCTTTTCTTTCAAGATATCTTCAAGAGAATCAAATTGTATGCTTCAAGATTTGTTATCGAAGAAACAAGCAACACTTTCTCGCCTATCCGACCATGTACTAATGAGCCACTCTTGATGAATTTGATCTTGATCATGGGATGTATAAACCGCAATCCGTAAAAGGAATAGACAAAATGCAAGATGCATAACCGCAAAATGTACACTAAACATACACAACAACAAAACAAACAAACTAGAGAAATATTAGAAGTTAGTGTTAGATTACAAACTAAAATATAAAGACAAACAAAAGACAAACAAAAATCTGCAGAGTAAATATAAAACAAACAAAAGAGCAGAGTAAATATAAAACAAACAAAATCTGCAGAGTTTGCACAAATCCTCCCCGAGGCATATGCCTCCCCGAGGCCTATGCCTCCCTTAAACTATGCAACAAGGGTTTAGCATACCAATATTGACCACGAGGTGTTGAAACCTTGGTCCATCAAAAGCCTTTGTTAATAGGTCCGCCACATTATTATCAAGATGGATTTTAGCCACTTTTATTAAATGTTTTCATAAGCATCTCTTATAAAGTGGTGCCCGATTTCAATGTGTTTCGCTCGACCGTGAAAACCGGATTTTGACTATGCAGATGGTACTTTGATTATCTATATGAATTGTAGTGTTCATAAAGTTGTACCCATAGTCCAAAGAATTGGTTCTCGAATCCAAAGGACTTGTCCACGCTAGCTTTGCAAAGAACGCATCGCTTCAAGAGTTGAGGTGGCCACAATGGTTTGTTTCTTGCATTGCCAAGAAATCAACCTTTGCCTAGAAATTGGCGTACCTCCAGCCAGGATCTTCTATCCAGATTTGCACCAAAGATAATCACCGCCACCGAATGCTTCTAACTTGAAAGGAGATTCTTTGGGTACCAAAGGCCTAAAAGAGGTTGGCCTTGAGGTACTTAAAGATCTTCTTTACGGCATTGAGATGGGAAGCAAGTGGAGTGACTTGATGTCGAGAACACACACTCACAAAGAAACGTAATATCGTGTCTTGAAGCGGTCGATACATCAATGAACCAATCATGGACCTGCATGATGCACATTCACTGTGTAGATCCGGTTCATTATTTGCTTTAGTCTTTGAGCTTCATAAGGTGTGGTGGCGCCCTAACACCTTCCATACCAAATTTCTTCGTATGTCCTCACATATTTATCTTGATGATAAAGATGCCATCTTGTTTCACGAACTTGGAGACCCAAAAGAAAGTAAGTTCTCCCATAGCACTCATTTGAAATTCACCCTTCATAAGTTCCTCGAATTCCTCGCACCAAGCTTCATTTGTGGAACCAAAGATAATGTCGCCCACATACACTTGTACCGTAATGATGTCGGAGTAATTCTTCTTGAGGAATGTAGTTTTATCAATAGCTCCTCTCCTATAGCCATGCTTCAACAGGAATGATGAAAGCCGAGCATACCAAGCTCTTGGAGCCCGATGTAAGCCATAGAGAGCTTTAACAACTTTGTAAACATGATCCGGGTGATCCGGGTCTTCAAACCTTTGGTTGAGAGACATAAACCTCTTCTTCAATCTCACCATACGTAAAAGCACCTTTGACATCCATTTGATACACCATGAAGCCCATATAAGAAGCATAAGCCAAGAAAATGCGAATTGCTTCAACTCGCAACAGAGCAAATACTTCATCATAGTCAATTCCTTCCTCCCGTCTCAAGCCTTGTGCTACCAACCTTGCTTTGTTTTTAATCACAACACCTCTAGAATCTCTTATTCTTCGTAACCCACTTTGTCCCAATGGCATATTTGCCATCGTGTAGTGGAACCAAGATCCACACCGTTGATTGTGAAATTGTTGCATCTCTTCTTGCATTGCTTCTAGCCAACTCGAATCATTAAGAGCTTGAGATACACCGTTGGTTCCACTTGAGAGAAAACAAGCAAATGTACAATGTTTGAAGTCCGTGTGATTGTCTCTTTGTTGGTTGGAGACATAGAGAGAAAGGCAATCTGTCCAAATTGAGGACTTGTGATAGCCCTTCGAGTTCGACAGTGCCGAAGATCACCTATGATGTTGGATCGAGGATGAGCAATATTGATCCTCCGAGTGGCAGTGGGGTTGACTTCAATGGATGAATCAAGATTAGTGATGGTTGGTTCAAATTCAAAGATCATAAGAGGGTGAGGTGAAGATGCCACTTTGGGTTGATGATTTCCAAGATCCAAGGTTTTGGAAAGCGTGTATAGGGTTCACCAAAGTCTAAAGATACTTGAGAAGGAACAAGATAGCCTTCAGCAGATTTGGGGATGGAGGTGTGACAGAGTCAACTTCAGCAGACACGTTGTTTCGCCGACCTTCATTAGCTACTCCTTCTTTCGCCCGCTCAAGCGGCAAAGAAATTCTTGAGTCTCAAGCCTAGCAAGGTCCTCAAGATAATGAGAGTCATCTTCATCACACGAATCAAGAACATCCTTGGAGGTGGTACCGCAATATTGTTAGGAGAGAAAGAAGGCACAAGTATGGGTTGCTCATCATCTTCGAACTCATTTTCGTAGTCATCATCTAATGGACCGCATTGTCGTGGGAGAAGCTTGAGAACCCGCATTTTGATTAGCCAAGTGTCTAGTGTAACCCAAAGAGTCGCTATAGTCAAGGTCAAAAGACCATGCATGACCCCGCCCTGAACATTATGCTTGTCTTCCAAAAATCTCGTGTTCAACGCTCCTCTATCTTCTTGGCTTGCAAATTATACACCCGTAGGCCCTACTATGAGTCGAATAACCCACAATATACCCATCATCGCCCTTCTCATCAAACTTTCCCAACGGATCACTTGTGTTGAGAATGGTCACTTGACAACCAAAAGGTTTTAGGTAGTGAATGATGTGAACCTTTCCAAAGAGAAGTTCATATGGAGTTTTGAGTTGTGGTTCGGTAATGGACACCTGCTTAGCACATAGTGCAAAGGCCAACAGCCTTCATCCGTAACATAGTGGGCGCTTAGAGTCTCAAGCATGGATCTAGCAGCCTCTATTAAGGTCCTATTCTTTCTTTCACCACCCCATTTTGTTGTGGGGTTCTTGGATTACTATAGTCCCTTTTATGCCTTTTGACCCACGTAGTTCTATAAGAATAGCATTTTGAACTCGTCCCATTATCACACCTAATGCCCTTAACCTTTTGTTCAACCGATTTTCAACAAGAGTGATGAATTCAACAAGACTTGAGATGTTTCATCTTTGGTTTCGAGAAAGAAAACCCAACAAAATCGCTATAGCCATCATGATTACCAAATGTAAGAACTTATGATCAATGCTTCGACTTGAGTTGGACCAAACAGATCCATGTGAAGCAATCAAGAGGTTCAAGAATGATGCTCATAGCATTGATAGCCTTGTAAGAAGCTCGTGTTGTTTTCCTTTGTTGCAAGCGACACAATTGTGATCATTTGTGAAAACTTTGGTGGGAAGACCTTCAACAAGACCCATTTTAGAAAGTTTGTTAATGGTCTTGAAATTCACATGCGCCATTCTTCTATGCCATTTAGTGGACTCATCAAGAGATGCTTTAGCCACTAAACAAGTGAGATCACCACCTGGTTGAACTTCATTAAGGTTGAATGTGTACAAATTGTGAGTACGAGGAACCTTCAGCAGAATTGAAGTTTCTTCTGGGAGTTTGAAGTCTTTAGACAGACAAGACATTCATTCTCGTGAAGAGAACTTTGTTCTTAGTGTCACGATTTGTGACACGTAAAACAAGTTGAAATGTCAAGTTCCTTAACAAAATACACATTTTCAAAATCTAGATGAGGTGTCTTTATGGTGCCTTTCCCCGTAATACTCCCATCACTTCCTCCAAATGTCACATTGCCTCCTCCTTCTATAGGGACAAAATTGTGCATCATATCCCCTGCTCCCGCACATGCTTCGAACAACCACTATCAACAATACCAATATTCTTATGCTTAAGGGATGATCCTACAAACAACAAAAATTATATACAAACAAGCAGTATAGTAGAGGAGGCTCAAGTCATTATCGACTTGAACCCGCCTTGTGGATCATGTGTTTAGGGCATGAAGTTTTAGAGGATCCACCATTGTTCTTGGTCCTCCATTGATAATTTGGTCCCTTGTTAGTCCAAGAACAACTCGCCGAGGGCTTCACAAAGAAGTTGTTCCCATATCCCTTCCCAAAGATACATGGAGTCAACATATGTAGGCCAATAGTCATGTTTAAAGTATGAGCTCGTTGGTTGGCCATAAGGTCTAGTAACCGAACTTCTCCAATGAGAGTCGGCTTTAGCCGCCAGGGACATAAGGTGGAATACTAGCAACATTGGTCCGCTTAGGTTTGTGTTTCGAGAGTAGCACATGCACCCAATCTTTGTTCATAAAAATCACAATCCTTAATCAAATGAAATTTATCGCCACATACAAAACATGTCTTCTTCTTAGAAGTTTTATTCAAATAGGAAGATGTTGGATTACATGCGTAAGTACTTAAAACAGATACATTCAAGGAATTGTTTTAACAGATCGATTATTCAAACATTTAAAAGATAAGTCTTCGTGAGAAACTGCCTTGGAAGTTGATTCTCGCCAGCCTTCCCTAGAAGGCTCACAAGTAGACGGGTGCGTGCTTGGGTGTTGGTTCAGCTTGGGAAGGTCGACTTCTCATTTGAATCACGCTTTCATAGGAAGTAGACCTTGATCCGATGAATTGTCACCGCTGAGCAAGAGACAAAATCATTAGATGAGGCATCGTGGTCCGCAAGTCTTTTGACTTTTGCCATATAGGTGATGTGATCCATCAAAGTCAACAGTGATGGATAGGTCTATGGGCATAAATTCACCTCTAATAGGTCCAGGGAAAGATGTAATTTACCTTCTTTACAAAGTTAGCTAACCTCCGGTGTGGATTTACGACCATCATATTTAGCTTCTACTCCTACATACTTTTGAAAGCCTAGTCCTAAGCCGAGGTAACTGTTGATCGTTATAGATTTGACTAGCTAACTTGTTTCCATTTACCAACCATTCTTTATGCATAGCTATTTCCTTAGCTAGTTTTTCCTTAAGCTCTAGGTTTTCGCATACGCTTCATCCTTAGTTTTCTCGCACGCTTTTAAGTAATTATTTGCAACTTCTAGATCAAACTGTAAAATCTTTATTTTTCTTCATAAGCAATTTGATTCTTCCGAAACCATACTTTTGTCTTTCATCGCTTTTAATGCTAGTTTATGAGCTTCATTATCAATATAACATGCATCAAACTTAGGTTTCATAGCATCAAATTCTTCCTTAAGTTCATTGTATCTAAGACTACACCAAAAATACAATTGTGTACCGAGATAGTCCCATTAAGGCAAACCGATCATGCCTTTCATCCAAGTGCACCTTGCAAGGGCCCAAGCTTATCAAGATCCCGAGCTTCCTCATTAACAGTTCATGTGTGGTCCATTGACCTGCTCATCCATGGTGAGGAGAGTCAAGCTCCAGCTTCCTCATTGCTTTCACCGATAGAGAGATATTTGGCTCCATCTCCATTCTTTTCGTCCTTGCATTCTCTAGAGAAATGCCCCATCCGATGACAAGAGTAGCACCCGACTTTCCCCTATCAAAGCGAAATGGTTCCTTTCCTTTGAAAACAAACTTCCTTCCAAACCTTTTCTTCAAACCTTTGATGTCCATGACAACAAAGCCACTTGCATTTTCACTTCATTTCCTCCATTTCAAGAGGGTCCACCGATCAAAGTCTTCATATGCAAGATACCGCCGAGTATCATAGTCAAGAACAAACGAATGAAGAACATCCTCCATCACACTACTAGATCTAGCTTGAGAACTTGGTGGAGTGGGACGAGAGTTATGTGGTGAAGGGGAGTGAAGATGATGATGGAAAGTAGTTGGAACTAGGAGATGATGGGAAATAGTTGAGCTAGGAGCTTGTACCATCTTGGTGGAATGAGATGTCCCAACAAAAGTCGCATGATTGGAAGAAGATGTACGGTAGGAGTCCCGACATCCGTTCAAGGGTTCGAGTCTGTTGTATAGCTCATCAAAGGTGAGCATATCCAGCCCTCCTTTAGCCTTGAGTGCAATGCTAACATGCAACCATGATGGTGGCAAGGACCTCAAGAACTTTGAGTTGCAATCTTCATTGTCCGGTTTAGCATTCAAACCGATTCACCGACTCAAGATCCTATGGAACCCGTCAGATCCCTTGTGGATACCTTCTTCTTCCGATATGTTGAAGTCCCAAACTGTTGTCTTAGCATGGACTTCCTCATTCTCTTTGATTCTTCATTTCCACCAAACCTTGCTTTGAGAGCCATCCAAATATCTTTAGCATCATCCATATGATGAAAATCACATAGATGATCTTCGTGTATGGCTTGAAGCGTAATAGTCTTCACTTTATGCTCTCTCGCATGGCCAAGACTTCTTCAATAGCTTTTGGTGGAGCCATGATAAACTTCCCATCTCGCGTGTGAATCATCTTCTTTAGACTATTTTCTTTACTACCTCCCACATGATTCCAATCAATATTGGAAATCCAGTTTTTCCATCTTCATAGTCCAAAGTTCATATTCTTCCCTCTTTAAATAAGGGAATTTACCATTGCTGTTTGTGAGACTGAGTTGTTGCATGGAAGTGGTGTTGGTGTTGGTGTTGTTTGTGTTGGTGACTTCATTTTCAGTATCTGATCCAGGCATGGTGAATGAATGTTTGATGTATGGAGGTGAGTATGGTTCTTAGTATCGTAGAGACTTTCCCGAGGCTCTGATACCACTTGTTAGAAACAAAGACCTTGATAGATCTTAAGCACTCGGAGATCGTTAGCTTTGCCTATGTAATCACAAGCAAACTAATAGAAGATCTCTACAACTTGGTATTGTAGCGGAAAATAAATACAAGTTATAGTAACTAAGAACACTTTTGATCCTCTATGGATCTTTGATTATAGAAACTCTATGTTTCGTATAGAATACAAGACTTGAGAAACTTAAGAAAAGCTTATCTATTACAAACTAATATGGTTTCTTATATAGGCAAGAAACCCTAATGAGCGCTGACATTTTACGCCCTAATACTAAACTAGACTAAGCATGCAACTAGACAAGCATGCAACTAATCATATTGTTTTGTTAATCATCGTGTTTATTCCGAGTAAGCTCTACATAATACGGCGCCAACCTATACATACGGCACCGACTTTTACCTAAACCGAGCTTATCTCTCCCACGTGGTTCCCACTTTCAAAGAAGAACACACTATCTCGCTTTATTACTTCGTCAAGTATAACTGGCAAAGATCAATTCTTCTTCGCAGTAATCTCTTCAACTCAAGCTTCGCGTAATCGTAAGAGTTTGTGCTTCGCGTAATCAAGAGATTACCTTAATTCCCAACAATCTAAACCTATATGAATCATAATACCACCGATTTTAACAGGTGAGATCATAAGAACAGGTACAAACTAAAGTTGACTAATGATGAAATTAAGCACCAAATAAGGACAGATATGAGTAAAAGGAACTAAAACAAGCCTGAACCAACTGAGCTACTCCATATTTATGACCTCTAAAACAATTTTTAAACCTAAACCAAACACTAGTTTATACTAACTAGAAACATTTAAATCACTGAAATCATGATGAAACTAAAACAAAATAAGGACAGATATGCACCCAATGAGCTATACCAAGCCTTAAACTACTGATCTAATCCACTGTTTTGACCTCTAAAGCAATTTAAATCCTTAAACCAAACACCCTTTACAAAACCAAAATGCATTAAAACTACAAAACCTAATGAGATTATGTCTAAACCGATATTAAGCTTACTCAAACAACAATTTTAAAATGAAAGTGAACCCAAGTGATTTGACTCTCAAATTTTACCCGCTTGACTTATGTTGACTTTTTCCAAAACTTGAGATTTAAGTGATTTTTAGACTAAGACAAACTCAAAATGATGCGTAAGCTTTCATGTTTATAAAATGAAGGAGATGAACTTATAACCAATAAACTCGATTTTAAAGACAAGATGAGAAAACAATTTAGCTAAAATTATCATTAATAACTCGAGAACTTACACAACCTGAAATTGAAATAACAATGAAAATGAGATTGTTACACCATCAAACAAGTAAATGACAAGAAATTAAGATGGTCAAACTCTCTAAAACCTAAGGAATTGGACAAATTTACAATGTGACTTGAGAGGTATAAATAGCTCGAGCTGGGATGCCTTTGAGAAGGTTCCGGGAGATCAAATATCAACCATTGATTCATTCTTTTGTCATCAAATTCAATCGTGGGCACAGGATCATCTTTGTGAGGTGTTCCCACCAATGAGAAGGCTTCATTTGTCCATCGTGGCAATCCAATGATATATATCCTCCGACAAGGTGGCAGGAGGTTCTAGATAGATTCTTAGTAACGGTTGGGTGTTTGGGAGGTGGGTGAATAGTAGTGTACAGGTGTGTTTGGGAGGAAGAAGGAGAAGCATTGTTGAGGCGCGTTTGGTTATTATTAATATTATTTTGA